>KZ875290.1:4868-20087 GCA_003456935.1 Machilis hrabei
CTCTAAACAAAAAAAGTTACTCTTCAATTTCCAATCGGTTTATGCTGAGGAATCTATCCTGAAAGCACGTCCCAACCTTTTTGAAACACCCTGTATATGCTCCATTACTTTGGTTTCATACCTTATACAACTTTTAAAAATAAATGTTACTGCTTTCGGTTCCTTATATAATATTAAATAAGAGATAATTGTTATTGTCAGTATTTTTTTAACTGATAGTTGTATGGCCCTTTGTCATAAATGCAATAAAAAAAAGGAAATAATAAAACGTATTTATAATAAATTCGTTTCGAGAGCAACTGGTTTTTCTTCTTCAGATTAATAAAATAAAGTTATGCATACAGAATGTTATTCTATCCTACAAATCAAAATTAAGCACTATATATTTAAACTTAAATCTCTGATCTCTCTACTGTATTGCACCAATGTTATCGACAATATCTAATGCTTAACAAAGTTCTGCAACCAATCATATACAGGACAGATTTCACAAGTATTAAAAAAATACTATATTAACATAGATATGCCCCTTCCTAGCACGCCAGTGGTCATTATCATTGCAACATTGGTAATAGAACCAACACTAAATCCTCCAATATAAGCCCAACATATCGATAATACTATTTAAAGAAGCCACCGCCAGTTTCAAGAATAAAAAACTCATGAACAGAGAAGAACAACTTTCAATTATTCCAAAAACCCAATAAGAACCTGCTATAGTAGCCATATTACCAATACTCGTGTTTCACAACCACTGGCAGTTATCATAGTTATGAATTTGATACAACACACTTTGTTTTATAAACGTTATGTGTATCAATAAAAACAAACTGTTTTAAAAAAAATTATAACAACTTTCGTATCAGTAATATTGTACAGCAAACACGATTTGTTAAATGAATCGTTTGTGCATCTCCTACTTTCTATAGTAACTTACGTTGTTAACGTTAACTTGTTTTATTAATTTGGCTACCACTGTTTTGCACAAAGGAAAACAAAAGTATTCAGAATGTTTCGGCGTGAAACATATTATCTACTATATATCCTGGAAAGTAGCCTCCTGAAAACCGTTGGGTGTGAAAAATGTTTAGCTTTAACCTTCGTCGGTCTTGGATACCTAAAAAAACGATTTCACCTTTAATCTAATCGATTTCTCTCCCACACTAACAATGGGTTTGCATGTGTATATATATTGAAAATAAGGAAACGACATATCCTCTACCGGCCACTTTATACTAATGCGTACGCAATTTTACACATAAAGTAAGATTATAACACTAACTTTTTCAAGGATATATATTAGTTTCCTTGATTTGTTCTTGTGTGTGATGCAATAACAACGAATGAAAAGTAATGGAAATATGTGACGATGAAGTACTGTTCTAGTTGTGATTTTAAAAATAGTTTTAGCGATTTTGGAATGAGTAAGAAAATGACCGTGTGACGTTTCTTGTGTTGGTTTTATATTTCTGTACTGATATTATGTACAGTAAAATAGAGTTCTCAAAGGCTTTGTTTTAGTTCCAAATTATTTTTTAAATTAAAAAATCATATCTGCATGGCAGCAATAAAATAAATAACATAATATAAAAAATATATAAAAATACTTATTTTTTACTAGTTTTCAAGGCCATGCCAATTATTGTTGTGAGTCGAAATGAAAGTTTTGAGAGGTTGAAGTTGGCGAAAATGTAGGTTATGTTTCGTCTTATTGGTATAAAATAAATTATTACAACGTAATTTAATTCAGATACCAGTCTGAAGGTATGTTGGTATAAAATAAATTATTACAACGTAATTTAATTCAGATACCAGTCTGAAGGTATGTTTCAAAAATACATGACGAAATATACACAAATACTCCGCGGAAATTTGGCAACGTCGTAAAGGTTTTAGTTTAGCACCAATTGAAGTATTTTTACCATCAGTTTTGGAGATTTTTAACATGTGATAATTATTGAAAAATCAAATTTGCTATCATGTTTTTAGGTGTTAATCTTACTTTTTCTCTAGTGTTGCGTTGATCAAACTACTTCGACCAACATCAAAGTAGGTTTGAATTCACAGAAAGTAATTCTTAAATCTGTAATAATTTATTATAACGTTTAGGATTGTACAAAATTAAGGAACCATATTTTATGAGACCATAAATCAGACTGTTTTAAATCAAAGTGAAAAAGAGATAAACAATCATTCAGTGCCTTATATTCTAATAAACTATTCTTAAAGGTGTCGAAATGTGTTTACGCCACGAAAAACTAATACTGAATCAGATTAGGTCTACTTTACTCCGTGGTACGATAAAACATAAAGTCGTTGGAAGCGGATAGTCTGCATTTTATTTTATTTTAATTTAAAGTAAGTACATTTTTGTTTGAATCTAACAATCTTAGCTGTATTTCAGGCAATAAAATATTAACCAGACTTACGTAGAGTACCATGGCCATATTTATACAATATAGGATACTGCTGCATTTTTGTATTCAGTAGTGTAGTGATTAATATTGTTTAGTTTACTATTTAAACTATTTTTTCTGCTAAATATGGGGATTTATTTTAAATTCATCTATGACGTCTCAAAATTTCAAAGCCTATTTCTGCAAAACAAAGTTTCAGATTATATTAATCCGCTCTCTATTTATTATTGAAAATGATCTAATTTCAGTCTCTGTAAAAAAGGCTCAAACATTTTGAATCACTCTGTACGTCCAGGAATACCACCAATTTTAAAATATTTGGAAATAAAATTCCAATGAAATAATATTAATAACAAAAACAAGAATAAATATTTTCTTAGAAACGTTGTCATATAGAAAAACCAATAGCAGGTGATGGATAGAATGCACAAATAAAATGCATCAAAGCTGTATTTACTGCTTCGGTAAAAACAAACAGATAAATATCTGCATTATTTTAATTTATATCTTTATTGTCTACTGTTTTTAGTGCTAATTAACTCCATATTTGCGGCTATCTAACAAAATCGTAGCTTTAATACATATTTAATAATGACGTGTGTTATATAATGCTCAAATTCCTTTTTCAACCTTACGTTTACACTGACATATTCATAGTATCTATAAAAATGGAAAGTTGTTTTCTTCAGCAGCAGATGATCCAAAACAAGTAAACATGTTTAGACGCAAGCTTGATGAAATGGAACTTCCGCATGACAAGGTAGAGAAGGAACGTGTTGTTTTTTTATTCCTTTTCATAAATACCTTCTGTTTATAATAAAATTTGTTTTCTATGTAAACAATAGTGCGTTGGTTCGATACAACAATGTTTCCTGTCTAACTGCTTTAATATTCCAATAATGGGTCTTCATTGTGTTGCAGTGTTGTATATATTCTCTTCAACGAAACGAAAAATGTAGTATTTCAACAGTACTGAAAGAGTAAACTCACGATGAAATTTGTTGTAAGTACGAATAGAAAAGTTAAGTTTTCAATACTGAATAATTAATATGCTACGTGAGTGAAAAACACCAATTTTAACTATTTTTAAGAAGCACTATAGCGTTCAAAATGTGTATTCTAAGTTTTCGGTGTCGCTGAGCACAAAAAAATGTAAAATCTGACATCACTAATTTATTTGAGAAACATTTGGTGTAATAACTTAAAAAAATTAATGTACTGCCATATTTAGTAGAGTATGAGGCCTAATGATAAAGTGTTTTTTCTGGTTTCAATAACAATGACATTTTGGGTGCGACTTATTTGCCTGTAAGTGGTCTAAGAAATTCAATTTTTAACATAGATTTATATTTTCACAGTGATTCAGCGTTTCTAAATTTCTAAAATGTTATACAGGGTGTTTAAAAAATGTGTACCAAAAATTGGAGAGCGTGTTCTTTGGACCCAATAATGCTATTATTATTTTTTTTGCAGACCTTTCAGACTAATGGTTTAGCCATAATTAANCAATTAAATTGTCCAATCACGAGGCGCGTTACAGAAACACCACGGTCANGCGCTAGAATTGGCACTTGTCATTCGCCAATTCTAACGCGTGGCCGTGGTGTTTCTGTAACGCGTCTCGTGATTCGACAGTTCAATTGCTTAATTATGGCTAAACCATTATTCTGAAAGGTCTGCGAAAAAATTGTTAACAACATTATTGGGTCCAAAGAACACGCTCTCCAATTTTTGGTACACATTTTCTAAACACCCTGTATATTACCGCTACTACTGAATAATTAACAGTGGGGAATACGATGAGTTTAAAATGTAATACTTTGTTTTTAAGCATATAATCCGCACCTCCACTCCATTTAAGAATATTATCGTCACTAAAAGGAAAATGAACATAATTAAATATAAGCCGTATTAAACGTAGTCCCATTTTTGTACTTTCCAGGAAACAGATTTTTTTTTTTTTTTTGCATTTCACTCCATATAATTTTATGTTTCAATCCTATGGAATTATTTACAAGTCTCCCTTCATTCCTTTATTTTTTGGTGTCAATTTTGGATTCCCGTTTCTTAGACGTATAATGTAAAAATTCTTTATGTAATAACGTAATGTGGAACTACAAAGCTCCTTTTTATAGCATTAAGAGGTTTAAACAATATAAGCTCACAGGTAAGTCATTTTGCGATGTAAGGTAGGGGGAGAGAGAACATAAAAGACTCCAACCAGGTAGAAATAAACAGATTGACTAATACTAATATTGCATCTCCAAACATAAGCAGTAAATGTTGGAAGAGAGAAGATGATGGTGATACGTGGCATTTTACGGCGCTTCAACACCATAAGGGTCAATTTGCGCCTGTAAGAGAGAATAGAAATTGCTGAATGTACACTCTTTATTGCTTCTCTTCTTCCTTTCTTATTTATTTTCTTCTCACCAGATTTATTCTTGAAAACGTCCTTCAAAGAGGGAATAAATACAGCAATTAGCACTTTCAACATTTACTTACGTTAAAAACAAACAAATTATCTTTGAATATCCACGAATTCTTACGTTTAAAATATAAAAGACTGCTTTCCACACCTTTTTTAAACTACGAGTATAATATTTGAAAAAATTGCGACTTTAAATAGAGTAAATACGTTATTTTTTAACTGTTTTTATTATTTTAACAATGGTTGAAAATTGTCAAAAGTGCCAAATTGTAAGCATATATATATTTAGGTGTATTATTCAGTTATTAGTTTTCTATTGTCAACATAATTTACTTTTGTATCTACAACCTTAAGATTTTCTACTTGCGTACTGTTAACTACTAATAGTGTATTTTTACATTAAAAAGTGTCATCTAATTATCCTGATTTTGTAAAACATAAGTGTAGGGTTTTAATGACGGCAGTAGAAAAAACTCGACAAATAAACGGAAAAACATAATTATTGCCCATTAAAGTTAACATATTGGGAGCACTAAAAATCCTTATTTATGATAAACATCAACTTACATTTTATTGTTTTTGTTACCGTAGATTTTGCTTGTCATCGTAGCTGCAGCTGTAGCTCAGCCACTTCCTCGTGATGAAGGTTCTGCAAGATGTGTTGGAGGGTGTTATGGAGGTTCTGGGGACTATGCCACTGGTGTCTACGCTCCATCGTACACAAATAACAACTTAGCTACTGGTGGTTATTGGTACGATGTTTTTGGTGGAACCTTATACGAGATTGTTAAAGGCGCAGCTTTAGGCGCAGGTCTAACTTTTGCAGCCTCTTATTTAGGCTAAAATACGTGTTTTTGCCAATTCAGTAAGTTTTCCATACTGCCTAACGTAATTTAGGCTTTAATCTGGATTTACCTGTGTTAAGTTGTTCAGCTTATAAATACTGTAAGTCTGCTTTTCTAGCATACACTGTAACTTATGCTTCATAATATATAGATTAATGTCATTGGAAAAAATACTACATTGTTAAAATAGCAAAGGCTTAAGTTAATTTGAACACTGACATGACACTATTTTCATTGTTTGAATTGTAAAATTGTGTGTATTTGCTATGCAAACTGAAATTTTTATGCTGTACTTTTTAATAAAATAAATATATTTTAAATATAATCAAACTTAGTTCCTTGATACCATTCCAATAGTATAGGCTATAACAAATTATGTTATAGAATAGATTTTTAACCTTCTGAATGTGATTGAACACGTTTTTATTATTTTATTATGCAACATGAAAAGTCAGGTTTATGCGTTTTGGATGTCCTTCGCTTCCATCAGTATTTGTGAATGTATAGTAATTTTCATTAATAGTGCTTCTTTACAGTACATATCATATTTAGATCTCAGACAATTCTATGTATTATCGCTGGTTTAGTTTGAATGAGAAAAGTTAATCACCCAAACGAGGCTCGAACCCAGGACCTATTGAACCACCTCCAGCCCATGTTAGTGGTGCAACGCGCCTTAGACCACTTTTTTTTTAATGTTTTTTCTGTAGCTCCTCGGCTACTTGTTGCTTTATTTCTTGAGCCTTGCTCTTTGTTACATGTTATTTTACATTTGTTTTTTCACTTCATTTTCCTTATTCTATTGACAACCCACACCTATATGATATCACACCCACCCATATCTTACGCGGGATTCGAACCCACAACCTTTGGGTTAAGAGTTAGGCACTCCACCCACTCTGCCAAGGAGGTCGACTCCACTCGGCCGTCTCAGCCAGACAAAATACTGACCTCGACTACCGCTATCTAAGTTGCTGCCAGCATGGACCCGGTCGCTAATACTTGTTACTGAAACGTTTTCCAACACCAGCATGGGCTGAAGGTGGTTCCATAGGTCCTGGGTTCGAGCCCCGTCTGGGCGAGGAAATTTTCTCAGTAAATCTAAACCAGCGTTAATACATAGAATTGTATGAGAACTAAATTTCGTAAATACTGTAAAGATCGTAATTTCTACGAAATATTGAATCTTGTACTAGAAACAGCCATATAGGCTTTCAGTAACAAGTCACTGTGACCGGGTCCATGCTGGTAGTCAAGGTCTTATTTTTGTCTGGCTGAGACTAATCGATCTCCTTGGCAGAGTGGGTGGAGTGCCTAGCTGTTAACCCAAAGGTTGTGGGTTCGAATCCCGCGTAAGACATGAATGGGTGTCATGTCATATATGTGTGTGTTGTTAATAGAATAAGGAAAATGAAGTGTAAAACACAAATGTAAAATAACATTTAACAAAGAGCAAGGCTCAAGAAATAAAGAAACAAGTAGCCGAGCAGCTACAAAAAAAAAAAAAAGACGGTCAAGTCGTCTAACGCGCGATTCCATCACTAGAATGGGCTGCAGGTGGTTCCATAGGTCCTGGGTTCGAGTCCCGTCTGAGCGAGGACATTTTCTCAGTGAAACTAAACCAGCGTTATTATATAGAATTGTCTGAGAACTACATTTCGTATATACTGTAAAGATCTTAATTTCTACGTAATACTGAATCTTGTACAGTGGCAAGCAAAATGTGGGTCCGAAATTTTGCACGTCACGCATGACTGTATCGTCTCCCACTACATTCCTACCATACATCCCCCAATTCCCTTACCTTCAGCTGTGACCGGATGTGCCGAATGGTGCTGATTGTATCTTGCAAGAGTTTAATACTCTTACCTATGTATATCGTCTTATCTTGTGCCCATGTAGTAGAGAGGTTTAGGTCGTCTGGTCGTCGGAAGGTTGTACGTTCGATTCCCGGTGTTGGATCAAGCGATTTTTCTTACCATATTTTATAGTTTTAAGCTATTGCATCACTTCTATTCTTGTTGTTAGATATATGATATTTTCAGGTAATCATTTTGACCTTTTTGTTATTTTGTGAGCAGTGCGCCTAATTTGTTTGGATTACTAAAATTTGTAGCTTCCACCCCCGTTCAAAACAGGAAAAATATTGGTGTAATAGTTGATAAAGGAGAAATGTTATCGTGTAAGTTATTGAAATGTACCAATGATTCGATAACTCTGTTATTTTTTTATTAAATAATTTATAGTTTTCAACATTTTACGCTATTTTTTTGTCATTTCTTTTCGTTTGCTTGCAGCCAATGCTGTGCTTTTTGCTAACAAGGGAGGCTCCTTTTTATATTTTCGTGAGTTTATAGATAAACCTCCAAAAGTGATTTGCCAAAGCGATAGGGCCCAATACCTAAGCGTTTGCCATACATTTGCGGTTAAAGTTTTGTTAATGGCTTCATAAATACGGACATCATCATCAGTCGTTATTTTCCGTGGCCTGCCACTACTTTTTTGCTTGTAAGTCCATCCTCACCTTCATTGATGAATCGTCGGACCCAGCGTTACACACATTTGATGTTCAGGTGATTGGCAATTTCTTCAAAACTTGACCCTCCTTCCTACATGCCAACAATTCGTCCACGCCTCGCCACTGGGCTATGCGCCATGATGTTTATTTGAAAAATTAACTTAATACTATTACTTTTCTACGTAAACACAACATAAACAAAAACGGCAGTAGAGTAAAATTAGTCGCTTGCTCTACTTTCAAATTGAAAACCTAATTGTTAAAGAAGTTAAAGAACAAGGAAAGGACTAGATATTTTAGCCGCTGTGACCAAAAGTTTTGTTTCTTTACAAAAGGTTTGTATTTGTAGCAGGAGAAAATACTTTATTGTAATTTTATATTAAAGAATTCGAATTTGTGGATGGTCTCGGTAATCTAGTGAGCAAACCTTTCCCATTTACCAACTATTACAACAATTGTTTTTGGAAGTTAAACATATTAGTAATCCAAACAGATTAGGCGCACTGCCCACACAATAACGAAAAGGTTAACATGATTATCTTAAAAATATCATATACCTAACAACAAGAAAACAAAAACAATAGAAGTAATGTAATAGCTTAAAACTATAAAATGTGAGAAGAAAAATGCTTGATTCAACACCTGGAATCGAAACTAAAACCTTCCGATCCAGTGTCTGACACCTTAAATCTCTCAACTACATGGTCGCACGATAAGGTTAGATGCATAGGTAAGTGTATTAAACTCTTGAAAGCTACAATCGATACCATTCGGCACGTCCGATCACAGGTGGAGCGGGTAGGAAGGTTTTGGGAGATGATACAGTCATGCGCGACGTGCAGAATTTCGGACCCACATTTTGCTTGCCACTGGACTAGAAACAGACATATAGGCTTTCAATAACAAGTCACTTCGACCGGATCCATGCTGGCAGTATCTTAGATAGCGGTATTCGAGGTCAGAATTTTGTCTGGCTGAGATGGGTAATTGGTTTAAGTTTGCATTCAGTTAAAGATCGTTTTCTGCCCGATTAGAGATAAAGGAAATAGATCTTCCGAAAAATATAGAATTTCGTTTTACTGACTTTTTTGTGCCTCGATACTTGTTCGTCATTAACGTTCCTTCCCAAATGTTGTTAATCCATTTCTCACTTAGGGTTAAACTGTATGTGTAAATGTGTACTGTATTTTGTTGTTTTTATTTCACTAAAGCAATCCTACTACTAACAGCTTAGATTACTGCATATAAGATTAGTGTAAAATGGTAACATACTAATACATGGGGCTTTGATATTAGTAGTAGCTCCTTTTTAATAATTCAAGTACTAGCCGCATATAGCGCATATGTGCTGCAAGAGTTAAGTTCCGATACTTTTTATGTGCAGAACACTCCATTATAGATTAGCAGCGTTCATTTTTTAATGAATTAATTTTAAGTAGCAAAAACTCACCTTATGTCTTGTATATCTAGAAAACATTATCATACAGTTATTAAAAAAAAAAGTATCGGACTTATTTTTAATACCCTTTCCTCCGGTGCTTAATATAATTGTAGCACTACTGTGGGTATATTAACGATTTAAAACTTAGTTTCATCTATCAGCTTAAGATTAACCTACTATGTCATAGAATAGTATGGGACCCCACAAAATAAAAGCTTTAGAATCACAGAAAATGTCAAGGCTGTACTTCGTTCTGCAGAAACGCGTGTACCGATCTCCTTATGTACACAAATGGTACTAGAACACCTATAAGAAGTAACATCGTGTTAGAAGCAGCGCAGACATTTAGGGAGTACCCCCACTGTGCATATAATCGAAGGTGCAGCTACTGAGGTATAACAATAATTTCCACTGTGTAATGTGATAATAAATCTTGAAAAGTATAATAAACAGAAATTCATTCAGTACAAAAATTTATACAGTTTATGTGTTTCGCTTGAAACACTTAACGCTCTCACAAATATGCTCTGCGTCTAATATGTTCTAAATAAGCAGTTTTTTATTTAAAAAAAATTATGATCTTCGAATAACTTCTTTACTGGCAAACACCCATACATTAAGTGACTAATTTCTTCTGTACGCTTAAGAGTATTCGTATGTTCGGTATATTTTTATACATACAGTAAATACATCAGGCTTCACACTTGCTTGCAGTGTGTTTCTTATTTGTTTTTGTTCAAATCCACGTTAAGGTAGATACTTATAATAAATGTTAATTATAATTTTAATAATGTATTCACAGTTATACACTACATGTACGAAGTATCTTACTTACAAGATGTTACAAACGTCTTAAATTGATTTTCAAAGGTAAAATAAAATGTATTTGATCAGTGACAGTTTGGTGTAACTACCATCACTTTTGTTGTAGGACAGATACATCTACTGGATCCCTCGTAAACTATGTCAGTAAGATACTTTACATACACAGTATGTTGGCTCAAAAAACATATTCCATTCAGCGAGTGTGTAAAATTCAAATATTCCCTCAAAAAGTATGTCATAAAACAGTATCGCCTTTTTATTTTACTCCAGGTTCAAATTATTTATTTAATATTAAATATAATCCAATAGCTGGGAGAAGTGTGGCTGGGTAGTGTGTGCATAAAGGCCCGAGAAATATGGGGGTTTTACTTTATGGATTTAGTTTAGGGGATAAACTTCATTTTTAATGATCAATATCTTTTTATTAAATTAGACTATTTTATAAGTTTTACACATGATTGTAAATATGTGGTACATTATGACACAAACACATAATGAATAAGTTTACACTATAACTTTCATGTCTAAATCTAACATTCCAAAACATAAAATATGAACGAGCAGCATAGTAATATTTTTGTAATTGCACAAATGATTTGTAAACTTACACATCAATGCTATTTTAATTGCTTATGATTACCCGAACGAACACTTTTCTGTTATCAAAACTTTTCCCGTGTGATTGGAATTGTCTACTAATAGACCTAGAACTCAATATTTTTATAAGTTTTTGGAAGGCATAATAAAAAGGGAAACATCAGATTTATGTATTTATTAAAAACACGTGTATGACACAATTAAATAGTACATTAATTTTACACAAAACAAATTCCTGTTTTTATTATTACTTAGTTAAATCTTATTACATAAAAGGCACTTTGTTTGATAAAACTATAGTATATTAATTTCTGATTTATCTATAGTTTTCATCTATCTATAGATTAAAACACTTAATAAAGTAGACATTTACCTCGGGCTTAATCACGAAATCGTCATTTTATATTAGAAATTAACTAATTTTGCTACTGTAAACACTTTAAGAGTGAATAAATAAGTAAAAATGACTTCAATTTTTGTTTTACCATGCAGGTTATATATATTTGTCCTTATATTTCAAATGTAAAATAAAGTACCAAGCCCCAATTAAGGGCTACAGTATGATATTAATTGTAAAGTCACATTAAGGTCGTCCTGACAAATCCCTCGTGATATCTGCATAATTTATTAAACTATCATTATCTCAACCAATTAATGTGGAACCAGAAAGAATTAGCCCATAACCGATTCCAGCACCTCTTATGAAGTTGAGAGCAACGTCACCGGCAAAATTCCACCAAGAGCCACCATCGTAGTTATAGGCAGGTGCATAGGGTTGGACACCGGTTGCGTATGCACCGGATCCTGATACGCATCCGTTGATGCAACGTCCAAATCTTTCATCACCAGGAACTGGCTGGGCAACAGCAAAAGCGACGAGTGCAAGCAAAATCTAATAAAAAGGTTACAAATTAATTTCAAGATTTGTTTAATTCATGAAAGTAGACAATCCCTATCACAAGCATTTATACGTAAATTAGTCATTAATGGGACCAGAATTAACCAAAAAAATTCACATGGTATACAAGAGGAATTAAGGTAAAATTTACAATGTAGTAGGTTCAGCGTAATCATTTTTATTTCACAGGAAACAAAATTATCAGAAATGAGAATATATTCGTAACTATAAATATATGCATACCAATTTCAAAGGTATATAAAAGGTGTCCAAAAATACATGGTCAGACTTTGGAAGTATATTCCCCATACCTAGACAAGAATAAAATGTCATATAAATATATATCCGGAAATGCCTGGTTTATAAGTAATAGTAGAAAGATGATATTCAACGAAATAAACACAGATGTAATTTTTACTTCAAACAGATATCACATTTTATTTCAAATTGACAGAATACATTTACGGCTACTGTGACACATGACTAATGCATTTTATTTACAGTTCAAGTGTTACCTACTCACACTTCACACCAAATACTCAAAATGTCTTCCACCTGCTTCAATGCATTTTCTATCTGTGGGGACACTTAAAAGCCCTAGTTTATGCAATTGAAATTTCAAATTTCGTAGATGCGCGCGAAACCATTCGCAACCATCCTAGGGTCTTTCAAAGGGTGTGACAATTCATGATCGATGTGTCCAGGCGTGCATTGAAGCAGGTGGAGGACATTTTGAGCATTTGGTGTGAATTGTGAGTAGATAACAATTGAACTGAAGATAAATTACATTTTTTTTAGCGTTATTGCACCAGGAACCGCCTGCGGGCATTACATCCGGTGCACTATCGACTAACGATTATGGCCACCTTTTGTTCCGACATTNAGTGCACACACTTAGGACAACACAAGTGAGTGCTCAGACTTAGGCCAACACAAGTGCACACTTAGGACAGCACAAACATCCATGTCTTACGCGGGATTCGAACCCACGACCTTTGGGACAGGAGTCAGGCACACTACCTAATCCCCCAAGCAAGTCGACAACATTACATTAGTCATGTATCACAGTAACCGTAAATGTATTCTGTCAATTTGAAATAAAATGTGACATCTATTTGAAGTAAAAATTACAACTGTGTTTATTTCGTATGTTATCATCTTTCGATTATAACTTATAAACCAGACACATCCGGATATATATTTATATGACATTTTTGTCATGTCTAGGCGTGGGGAATATACTCAAAAAGTTTTGCCATATATTTTTGGGACACCCTGTACAGGATTATGTTCAGGCAATAATTAATAGTGGAAACATTTAACCTGAAGTTATAGTTTTATGAAATTGAACTTAAATTTGTCAGACAAAGTAGCGAAAAGCTGAGAAAAATGCTATATGTAGCATCGGGTAACAACTGGTTTATATCACAATCAGATAAAAAGTTACCTGATCACATAATGCAAAATTTAGTTACATAGCGTAACTATGAACGTTATGCTCAAATAGTCTTATTTGGAATAAATGTACAATTTAAGAATCATCAAATAAAAAAACATATAGTTGAAAATGAAATTACATTTACGTCAGTCATTTCCAAAATAATTCTGCATCGTGGCACATGTCTCATTGAACTACAGTTACCATTTTAAACATTAAGTAATTGAAAATAATCTTAACCTAATATTTCATGAAAATATGTGTCACCTCATACCATTTACTTGTGAGGTGCCATACGTTTTGTGGAGAAAGAAAAAACAACGCCGTATTTGTGACCTCATTTATAATGCATTGTATGTGTACAGCATTGGCTTAAAGTTTTGCATGATTGGTTAACCTTATGTGATGTTCGATTATTTTGGTGAACATCGTATACATCTCGATGATATCAACTCCTGCACGTTCAGCATAATAAATTTTTTTATTAACCAAAGAGTGATAATTGTATTGATAGACCACCCCTAGTTTTTTATGACTAGTACAAGTCTGTTCACAATAAAACTCCGGTTCGTTACGGTTTCTGTATATAAACAGTTCACTGTCTGTCACAAACGTTGAACACATTGGTATCGTGATCAACGTAGAGGACTTCAAATCAGGATAATGGGTTCACATCCCTCCTAGGACATAAACAATTGTCTGTTTATCTGTATAAAAAATGTAAAATGTTATCTTTGTGAAATGACCCAATGCGTGTCGGTATTGCAAAACATTTTGAGATGAGTACAGAAAATGGCGTTACATGTTTGCTACAAAAATATTTTGAAAAAAAAAATGTAAATTAATACAGTTGTAAAACACATTGCATTGCTTAGAATTTTTAAGTTTAAGCCGAAGATCCTACTTCTGAAAATATGTTGTATCAGAAGTTAAAATTAGTATGACATTAGGAAGGAGAGTGTTAGTGTCTATGTTTTTGTTAACGGTAACACCATACTCGTGGTTATCACTGTCATGGTACATGGTAATATCAAGAAGTTAAAAATTAAAAAAAGAAACTCAAAAGATCCCGACAAATTTGATTTTTTCACGATTTTTATTTGAAACATGAAAATAATAGATGTAGTATTGATAAACGGAATGTACACTATTCATATGTAGTTCTTAGTCGAAGTATCGGAATTGTTTCATTCTTTCTCGATGTTTTATTTTTCTCTCTTATTAATTGATCTATATTTTTTTTAAAAGGTTTTTGACATGGTAATCGAAAAATGTATATTTGTTGAAGTAAATAAATCAGAATTATACTATAATGTAACTTCCATTAACCCAAAGGTAGATTTACATAGCCCACTTCCTACTTACATTTCCGAAATCTAATAACTAAAAACTGAAATTTTGATTTAAGGATATATGAAACTAATTACTTACAGTATTCTAAATGTCTAGAATACTTCCAGAATTTATAATTAAAATAAATTAATATTTTGAAAAAACAGCATATATCACAAACTAATTAAACTCTTCATTAACTGCTTTGGTGTAAAATTTTACCAAAATCAATGTAGGGCATGTACTACATGCTACTTACACTTAAGAAAACTTCTTATGCAAATATAACGAGTTGTATTAAAATAAAATGGATAAAATACCAGATATAAAAATATTAGGAACCGCAGATCACAATCATCGCAATCAACAGACAAAACATTTTTTTTTTGTTAGGATTATGCACCGGGAACCGCCGTATGGCATTACTTCCGGTGCTTTATTACCTAACATTTATGGCCACTTTTTATTCCGACATTA
>KZ875291.1:18631-29629 GCA_003456935.1 Machilis hrabei
TGCCAAGCAAATAAAAAAATCGCCACAAGAATCGCCAAATAAATAAAAAATTCGCCACATATATACAAAAAATCGCATTTGGCGAAAAATGCGATCGGCAGCGCGACCCCTGCATACGTACAAGCAGGAGCATTTGACAATAATATCACTTATGCTCATACCGTATGTAATAAATATAATAAAAGAAAACTTGATTCAAAAAATAAAAACTTATTTAAATTTTACAACATCAGACTATACTAATTCACTTTTAGTTGATTCCTCAAGCACTGTGGTACTCCCCTTGTAAATTATATAAAGAGCTTTTCCTTAAAAAGCGCGGAGCACAAAAATTCTTTCTTGACAAAAGAATTTAAAAGGCTTCGTGCGACACCAAATCCCGACCATCTTTAAAAAGACCAGATGTTTTTGCAATATGAATGGCAAAGAGTGCTAGAATAAGCTGATGTGATGCAACTGGATTCTGGTGGTTTGTATCTTTTTTATCACCTCCCCCCTCCCCCAAAAAGGCATAAATAAAAATAGAACTGTAATATAAACGTTTTAAGAGTTGAGCCGTTGTTAAGTTGCACACAATTATTAGTTGTTTTTTGCAACCACACTGCACCGATACGTTAATAATGAATGTAAAGACAGTTAATGTAACTAACCACGATTTTTTTAATGTAAGTTTACGATTATGCCAACTGAGAATTCATATGCAGTTGAAATTACCCGTATAACTCCTCATGCCGTTGTATTAGTATAGTACGAATATCCCCGAAAAATTAAGTAACTACAATCAAAGGCTGTTAGGAATACTGAAGTTTTAGGTTTACCAGGTTAGTAGGCCCTACTAAAATGTATGATTACAAAACTTAACATCTATCATCCACACTTTATGTCAAACTAACGCAAATCATCAACATCAGTTCCTAGACTTTAATGATTTTCTACACTTCGTCACAGGAAATGAATAAATTTAGTATGCTTGAAAAAGCTCTTAGTTGAAATTATTATTGTATTTTTTTTTCTTCTTTTTTAAATCACTGTTGGATTAACATAAATTTCGCAATACGGTACTGGGACTACCGGGGTTCTATCTTATACATTTACGTAGTTCAAATTTTGCTGCCAGCACAGATAATGTTGTAGAGTTAAACGAACATTTTTCAGACTTTACTGCGGTACTATCGTTTTATGGTCGTATTTTCAAATATCCTCAACGTTAACAAATTATCGGTTCACTTTTTACGACAAGGAAGTCTCCGAGAAAAAGAATACGGCGTAACAGTTTATTTGCCATGTTTACAATAACGCGTATAATTCTAGCATAATGAATCGTGTACTTTTTATGATGCTTTTGTCAATGGACTAACAAATCGGCCTTAAAACATAAGTGAAAAAGACTTGAATTAAACATGAAGCATCTATGTGCGTACTCAAAAGCCCGAATAAAATAACGAAAGAAGTCTTCACAGTTATTTCGTCAACCATTGTCTCCCTGCGCAATCGGAAAACAAACAAGTTACCAAAACACAAAGAAAATAAACACACAACCAACTCAAATGTAAAAAATTATGTTATGTCAAACAAAGCCTATATGTTATCAATAGAATACCGACGACAAAGAATTCGCAGCGAATAACTAATCATTCAACATTTCTTAAGGCATCATCGTCTTCCCAGATTCTCCTTTTCCTGGCGAGACTCCCGCACTCTCCCGAGACCACGCAAGAAACGAGGCTCGTAAACCAATTAACACTACGATGATAGTAAAGACGTTATCGACCTTGCCAGGCATGCTCTCCACATTCCAGAAATGTTTATTTTAATAGAAAAACTAACACCGTAGGTATTGCAAATATTTCTGCTGTGCGACAACGTAATTGTAGTCGTGCAAGGTGAACTACAACAAATTGAGCAAACTAGTAGAGTATTACACAGAAATTAATAAATACATTTGCAAATACACTGAGTGCTCACTGAATTGCGACCACCTACCTAATACTACTTCATTAGTCCATCGCTGGCATGGAGGACGGACCGAACACGTCGTGGCAGGGATTCCACTAGGTACTGATATGTATCCACGGGGATCCCTGATGGCAGCCCATAACGAGCCGACCGAGGTTGATGCAGGATGCATGGATCGAAGGGCCCGTTCCACAACATCCCATAGATGCTCTAACATCCCATATGTGCTCTATGGGATTAAGATCGGGGGAGTTAGGGGCCAATCCATATGGTGCATCTCGCTGAAATGTTCCTCCATCCAATCAAACACAATCCTTCCTCGTTGGCACCGCGCATTGTCGTCCTGGAAGATGCCATCCCCATGTGGATAGAAGTGTTGCATTGTGGGGTATACGTGGTCCCTAACACCTCGCGACACACAACGGATGTCACACGGCGGTCCATACACACTAGCAGTCCCAATCCATGCCAACAGCCGCCATCGCCAGCCTGTACAACACTCACCATGCATGAAGGGTCCATAGCCCCGTGCTGTTGGCGCCACACACACACACACGCCCGTCGGCTTGGTGTAGCACAAACCTCGATTCATCGGACCAACACACCCACCCTCTTCCAATCCTCGACGGTCCAATCAGCACGCTCGTGGGCCCACGCGAGACGAAGTCGGCGGTGACGCTTCGTTAAGAGTGGGTCGTCTGCTGTAGGTCCCGTAATTTCCAGACACTGATGGTGCTTTGAGCTTTTACGAGCCATTTTACTCGAAGCTCACCCCGCGGTGTTACCTTCCGTACACCCTTGCAGTTCTGTCTCTTGGTGGTCGTTGTACCGTTTTCATGCCACTCACTGTACACCTTCACTAGAACGGGCGCACCCGACCAGTGTCACTGTCTGGGTTATTGACGCACCCGATACTAGGGTACCCACAATCATACCCTTTTGGAATGGCATTAAATCCTTACCACTTCTTTTTTCCACTTGCGCTGTTTGACTAACAGTTCAGAGCCGTACATTGCAGTTTGGAGGGGTGGTCACAATTCAGTGTGCACCGAGTGTATTTCAAAAGTACTATGCATCTACTTTGAGCCAGCCACAGGTGAATTAATACTGTACGGTGTTTTACTCTACATGTACGCCTGAATTGAATTTCAAACTCGCATTCCGACCTTTACCATTGAATTTTCTAACTTCACATTTTACGCCACTGTACTGTAGCTTAATAACTGGCTTATGTTGAACAAATCCGGGAAACTAAACAAACGAGACCTAGAACAATGCCTTGTGTTGATTTTGGTGTAAAATGTTCTAAAAGTAATTAAAATCTAATATGGGTAATTTGGTAAATTCGTTTTTTTTTTTCTCCAAAATTGGAGAAATAACCAAATTACACATATGACGTTTTAAGCTATTTGTTTTCCGGGAGCGTGATTTTGGGCCTGGCTGTAGAGAACACCGAACTGTTCGGTACATGGGAGGAAGTTTCTACACGCTTTTTGAAAAGCTTAGCGTAAAACCGTAGTGCTTGAATAGTTAGGTCCTCTTAAGGACACACAAAAAGTACATGAAAATATACAAAACTAGAACTACGCGTTACGAGAACAACGAGAAGACTGAATAAAAAAACCAACAAACTGTTCGACGGCAGTTTAGACGCATGTGGACAAGTGCTAATAAGAAAACATTGCCACAGACAAGCCGGCGCCGGGTCCGACTTTTGGTTCAGCTCCGGTTGCATTCCCCGCCGCCGGATGCCGGGCCGGATCCGGTTCCGGCTTTGCCAGTGTGTGTGTAAACGGCCTATACCATGTACAGACTCCCTCGGGTCTGTTACGTTCCAGATACCTCCGTGCACCTACCTAGCACGACAGACGTTCCAACACCGTTGACTCTTACAATAAATGTATGCGTGCGACGCAGCGCCTTCAGCACACACACATCCTGAAAAATATTTATTTTTACACAACTCTAACCCACATATTAAACGTAAAATAATAGATTCCAGTGCACTTACAATTTTGTTAATCATCCGCTGACTTTCATTCATCTTCTCTATGAATGTTTCTACATTTTATGTTCACTATTTCAAACGCAGGTACCTCACTCACTCTCATGTTTCGACAGTTCTCGATTTGGATAAATTTCATTTGTTGTGGATATGTATTTGTTTAAAGATAGACTAAATTACTAACTTTCTAATCTATCTCTAACCTGTTGTTTTTCTATATTCACAACCCATCTTCAGCTATACAACCCAGGGGTCGCGAAGCCTGAAAGACGTAATAGCGAATTTAATTTTTCGTAGCTTGGTAAGTGAACGAAAATTTGCGTTTTAAGCGAAACGAAATTTCGCGCTACGCTTCGTTTGGATATGACAGAATCGATGCTAGTACTGTAACTCTCGCAAACTTAAACTGTCACTTGTATTGCGTCCAATCATCCCTTTTCTTTAAGTTTATTAAATATCTACCATTTCTTGTTTAATACCAATAGTGTTATTTTATATACATGGCGACACTAAACACATTTTGGCGAAACAAATTTGTATTTGGCGAATGGAGTATTTGGCGAATGGAGTGGCGAAAGAAAAAGAAAATCCAGAGCAACCACTGACAACCCACAGTGTTATTACTAAACATTCTTTTACTTTTGTTGTTATTATAATATTTTAATTACAACTAACGAACCTTTGTAGATCTTAAAAAAAATTAGCCACACCATCAGTCTAAAACGTTTTCATGTGTAAACGACGTATAACTTCTTAATTGGCACCATTAAAAAGACTCGATTTGATAGTATGTCCAAGATTCATATGCCACTCCAAGCCTCACTCATCATGTTTCATGCAGTGGCATAAAAGTTGAACGGCGATGTCCAGATAAATTTGACGACTTCATGTCTTTCAGTGCTTCGTCAAAACAAGCCATTTCGGTCACAAACACTGTCTTTTAATGGAACTATAAAACTGCTACGCCAGTCACCAGAAGCCCTGCCATATTCCAAAGCAGATCATTAAAAAATCGTCAATGCTGTGAAGATAATTCACTGGGCGTAGCAATATGTTCGTCTGTAGATTATCATACAGGAACAGTCCTTTAGGTACATTCAGAAAACAAATTTCAAAATGCAATAATCACAGTACACATCTAAAAAAGGTAACCTATTTATAGAATTGTAGGCATACTTAAAAATACTTCTCAACAATCGATATTTACTCCATATACACTTTTTTAAATGTTAGCATTCCAAACTTCATATAAATTTAAATCTAGGATTTAAGCATTTTGAGCACTAGGATTTAAGCATTTTGAGCACTAAGACAACTCAAAATTGTCAAACTTCCATTGACAAGTGACAACTGTCAGGAAACGGTATGTTGCCGAGCGTCTGTAGCAATAAGGGAAAACAAACGTACATTATCAAAGCCGTCCATAAGTGACAGGGCTAACAGGAATGTGCATTCCACACAAACGATAAAAACGCTGCTCACAGTCTACCATAAAAAAGAGGGAGAAATTACCACGTGACGACTATTGATTATCACGTGTCGCTGGAACCCTTCCCCACATCTAGTGTCTGGAATACAGACAGACGGCTTTTTCAGTAACTTCGCTTACAAGTCGTAACAAATTCTATTGCATATTACAAAAAGCCATAATCAAATTAATGTAACGTGAATATTACATATTTAAATGTGTCGTCAAGTGACCAGTTCCCAGCGACTTGCAACATATAAAGTCTCCTCCGCGCGCTATTGTATTTCCCAAGGTACAAGGTAATGACTCTTTTGCGACCGTTATACGTTTTGATCGACGAGGTAAAAGAGGCAGTCATCATCTTACCAACGGTAAATAGCATAGCTTTGTATTCTATCCCAGAGTAACGGGCATTAATGTCTGTTCATTCCAAAACTGACCGTGTGAGGCATTCATTCCAGGAATGGAGAATCAGATATGTTTGATTTTTGCTGCCATTCCTGGCACGATGACGAGCCCAACCTGAAAGTATTGCGAGTAACGTTTATTCCCGAGATGACTGGGTCATGCGCAGTGAGACTTCTGAGCCCACGTGTTTAGCAGTCAACTCGTTGTTTTATGTGCCGGACGTCGATTTTGTGGAAGGTAAAAAGTGTGGGGACCTTTAATATTGAAAACAAGTTTAGCTCTTCTGTTAACTGCACTGGCACGGAGTCTCACCGCCCAAACCCATGTTAATTCTGGTCACCGAGACAGAAAAAAAAGGATGTTTGACTTCCAAAGAGCGGCTAGCCCAATTGATGTTCAGTCCTGTAATAGCCCCGAAAATTACTACTAGGTGATGTGCTAATAAAACTAGAACTGTTCAGTCTGTGTCAAGAAACGCGGCTGTTGGGAAATGTCGATTTCAGGCTGACACACCACACAAATCTGATTTCTAACTTTTTTCTACACATATCATTGAACTTTCTAGTAACCTGCTGCCTACAGCATCTCTGGTATAATCTTAAAGAGATATGTATAGATCTTTTTTGTTAACAAGAAAACGAAAGGTGGATTATATGCGCGTGATACTGGGATGAAACCTCTTGATGTACTACCAGCTGTAATGACATATTAACAATGGGAAAACACAAAAATGCAAGTACACACGCACAATACAACACAACACACAAATACATCCAATAACTACTGTCAAGTAATTTACTAAAAAAAATGTATCGGTGGATACGAAATCAACAAAACCTTGGTCAACTCAACTACTTCTACAACGTCTGCCAGATGCAGTGTTTGATTTGACTGTGTCGTAATAATACGAATGTACAGTACTTTTATTTACTTTTTCAAAGCTCAAGACGATTTGGCCCCATTCACTGCTTATTATGGAATTACACAGCTTTCACAAAAAAACTTTTAATTTACTAGCTGGGTTATTTTATCATCAGTTTTGGACTAACGGCCCTTTACTAACATACGTTTCAGTTGGATTCTAATGGTAAAAAAAAATCAGTTATTCCTTTTATCGTTTCGCCAAAAGTAAATATAAGTTGGCTGCAGCGCGATCACACTGCTCCTGATGGATAATGTACAGAAAAAAAAAGCATCCGATTTCGAGCTTAATGTGCATTACTTGAAACAGCAGTGAACTAACTAACTAAAAAAACAATGCATCTGATAGGCAGAATAGCTTCTACAAAACTTCAGTCAACAGTGTTAGTCAGTGTTCTACATTACTCGGCAAGATGCTACACTAAAGCACAGAACAAGAGCATGCAAAGCAGCGTGCACGGGTACCTCTGGATGACCTCGGTGCGAGTGACGGTATGCTCCTGGCGCTGTTCCACCTTGCGGTTAACGAGCCTTCAAAGACGAAAGCAGGACATGGATAGTGTTAAGTGGGGTTAGTACAGCTCATTTCGGCTGAGAAGAATGGGTGAAATGTTTCACTACCATTCCAGGATTACAAAACACTATGGAAGATTTGATTAGCTTAAGACCAAAGGCGATACCAGAATGAAAAATTTATTCCCGATAAAAAAATGAGCACAGAAGCACGAGCTATAGGCTATGATAAAGTACATTCAGTCAATTTAAAAACTACGAATGCTTAATGCTACTACGGATGTGGTAGTGCTGTTGTTTGCTCTTACTTACTACACTAATCATGAAAAGTCCATATGACCTGCGACACAAAAAATGTTATAAAATGAAATTTAGTTCCATTATTGACTTAAATGCTACAATACACTGATATCGGTTACAGAAACAGCTACACGTAGTGGTGTAATAACGAAGACATTCTAAGAACTGTAAAGCACGAAGATGTTGATTTGTATGTAAGGGCCTATGCTCCCGGAAAACATTGCTCTAATTTGGGCCTGTATGGAGTAGGCCCTAAACATGAGATACGAAAACTTCACGCAATCTAATTACGTTTTGATATTTTTCTGCAAGGTTTTCTAACATTTCCTTTTCCATCTTTTAAATGCCGAAAATTAAAGCTATACACTAAACATTCGTGAATTTGGGCAATTTTGTGTCAAAATGAACCCTTACTACGGTTTCACTTCAGCGAGTTTGTTCCACACAATCCATGTTTTTTTCCGTGTACATCTTTGCAGTCCATAATGTCCAGAGGGTTTTTAAGGGCGCGATTCGAAGTTTTTTCATTACTCGATCTCACAGCAGCAGTAATGCTGCATGCCGGTGGCATACACGGAAGTGTTGCCTGCGACTGTGTATAGACATTTCATTAAAATTTGACAGGCTATATCAGATTGAAATAATGACACGTCCGTGTTCTTTCACTGTATACAGCCCAACCTAGCCCCCTCCCCCTATACAAATGTTACATTTAATATTATATTCATGAGCAGTTCCGTGTATGTTTGGTATTTTGTAGTACCGTTTCACCTGAAATTTTCGGCGTTACATACGTAAATGCCCCTCACCGTGTACACTCTGTTAAACGATACCCGCTCACACAAAAAATGAGCTTCCCAGAAGCACGCATGCACAAAGCTAAATGCTTTGCAGCTCCCACTTTCAAGTAAGGCCTGAGTAAAAAGTCAGTGGACCCAACAATAACTAAAGGGGTTTTGAATCTGTTAAACTACAAACCAACAATAAGCAAGTACAAATAGGAGATTCTAACTTTTCAGTTCCAAAATATTCGTAGAAAAATCATCAGTAAACCGGGTCGCTTACTTTTACATGTAATTTTCGGTTCAGAACAGCGTACGACAATTTCAAGTCTCTTAGCCCAATAATGCAAGTTTGTTGTTCAGCAGCTGACATTCTAACAACAACTTACTGTTTGCTTGATCTCGAACTCATATCCTTTAAAGTACTGCATCTCCGCTTCTGGGAAAGGTCCATCAGGTCGTCAAACTGGTTTTAAGTCTTTTTGGTCGGCCACATAAAATAATGCTGGAAAGTCTGATGATTTATATCTGAATACACGAAACTCCTTTTTAACATACATTTTATGAATCGTACATTTGTTTAGTTCATATGCTTTTGAAACACTGATCTTCACTCTCTTCTAGTACAGAAGTTACCTCCATCTTGCTTCTGCTTCTCCTATAAGACTTTACTTTACCCAGTTTGGGCAGAATGACGTAACAATAAAACGCCATTAAGAGTATCCTTTCTGTAGTGATGGCGAGGGGAAGACTCCGCGAAGGCAATCAAACTTTGGCGGGATTGTGAAACACCAAACAGTGACGCAATTTTATAAAGCATGGTGACCAACACCTCTAAGAATCAAGACTATTAAAATCTATTACTTTCTTCCTTGCATGCCACTCGATATATCGAGGTCCGGCTTGTGAACGATGGGCACTTGACGTTAAAAAAAAAAGTGCTCTGCCACTTAATAGTTTGAGGATAACAAGACACACTCATTTCCCACAAAAACATCCGAGACTGTGAGTAATGCTGAGTACTCTATTATCAAAGGCGGTCGGAATCTGCTGGCTGGACAGCTACTGTCACTAACTTCCTTCTTCTGAAACCGAACGGTGTTTTATCACCCATTCCTGAATAATGCATTTGCGCGGAATCGCTGCAAACTAGTAAATGACCGAATAAAAAGGCTTTTAGCTAAATAAAATCTACTTCCTCCATAGACAGTAACGATACATTAGTAAAAATCGCAGTGGCCATTTTTACTCTTTCAGTATCTAAATGCATTATACTTACCACAAAACCATTCCCTTTAAACTAAGGACCTACATCCAAGGTTTGAAGCTGGCCGTTTTTGTTTAAGTTCAAAGCAAATGCCAAGCAATACATCAAAGAATATTTCCTTCCGATCGCCATTTTCCAAGATGGAGCATAACGTGCTCTCCTCATTTCCCCTCTCACCAGAGACCCAGACATCCCTTCTCTCCTTTATTATTTAAGCCGACTGACGTGGAAGCAGAAACCCATTTAATACTTCCATAAAGCAAAAGTTCAATGGTCAAGGATTATTTTTTTCCGACATTTTACGACCACCGCCTGCTTAGTGTACTGGATCGTTTTCTTTGCTCAAGCTCAAGCTCGAAAAAAGTAAAACTGTGTGAATGGCGCCCAAGTTTAGTGCATTCCTAAAACTAGGTAATCTGCTTACTGGCATTCAGTTTCTTGAATAACAATAGAATGGCAACTTCAATGTAACGTCAATCTTCATAAATCCACACACCACTGAGTAGCTCGACACTTTTACAGTACATAAAAAGTCGGCATTTTCAGGTGCTATCTTGGTACGACCTTGTCACAAAATCTCGTAAGCCAGATGCAGGCCAAATATCAGTTCTGCAGTAAAAAAAAAAGGAAAAAACGGAACTTCTAACAACTCTGAAATATCTCAACGACAATGTCAAGGGAATAAATCTACCTATGTAAATGTAGGCAAATATAAATCGTAAAAGCCTTTCTCATTAAATAAAGTGACTACCTGAATTCTAGCCCTCTGCAAATGTTTTATTTGCTGACAATTATCAAAATTCTTTACTATCCTTTCTCCGTTACAGTTCGAAATTGAGGAAATACGGTGCAAAGAAGATCTTCAAACTATTCAGTTGTTTCTGAAGGACATCCTTTATAGTGACATGATTCTTCTGCCTTTTATAACGTGTAGCAGTTTCCTTTCTCACTCAACCCAAAACTCTAACCGTAAGACTCGTCGAGACCAAACGCATAACACGATTCACGTCGACCAGTTTGGCGCGAACCATTCTGACACAATTAGCAACTGCTTTGAATATAGTAAAACTATTAATGGATTTGTTAAGTAAAATCATCACATCACTTGTACTACTGCGTTGACCTACACACAATTACCGTGGCTTTTCAGAGGCTTCGATCCGAATAGTCTATACGATACTCACTGGCTATTTGACACATGTGCAGATAGATAGCTGAACACAATTTCAAACTTTATAAAGACATTTAACAAAATTAGTTCCGCTCTGCAGCCGATTATTAATAGCAATGAAAAGGTGAGCCGTAAGATGACATTTACAGTACCAGCATCGATTCTGTCATATCCAAACGAAGCGTAGCGCGAAATTTCGTTTCGCTT
>KZ875292.1:2519-26372 GCA_003456935.1 Machilis hrabei
CGCACAGCATTTTCAATGTCCAGGCGGGTCGCATATCGTGTACCACGCAGTGGTTCCTTCACCTTGGGGATGAGTTCAAAATCAAACAGTGACAAATCCGGTGAATACGCTGGGTGCTACAAATCTCTTCCCATCCCCATCGGCGCAGTAGGTCCCGTACACAAACTACCTTATGTGGCCTTGCATTATCGTGGAGTATGATAGCAGTATGCAGTAGATCTGGACGCTTCTCCCTAACGGCACGTCGTAGATGTTGCTGCAGGAAGTCTTTGTAATACGCTGATGTGACTGTGATGCCATGAGGAACGAAGTGACAAACAAGTACTCCCCTTGTGTCATATGCCACAATCACCATCAATCGTGTGGGCGAGGGATTCTGCCGAAACTTCTGCCTGTGCGGTGATCCTGGATATGCGATCTGCCTGGACATTGAAAATGCTGTGCGACGACTTCAGGCATGGTGAAGAGGATGGTGCTGCCGATGGTATTTGATGTCTTCCACATCGATGGCAGCGTGCTGTGGACAATGAGGGAGATTATTTCGAAGGATTGTCCTAATCAGACAAGTTTTTGTAACATGTGCATTAATAAATGTGCCTGTCACATGGTTGCTTGGGTTTTCTTTCATGATTCCTACAAAAAAAATATCCATTATGGATACTCATTCAGTTGTATATAACACATTTTTCATAAATCCTTCGATTGTCGAAATATTACTGGGTTGCCATGACTTACTCCCCAACCCTCGTATATATTAAACTTTTAGTGTTACTACGGAAGTCATATATTTTTATAATTTTGTCCCTGTGGAGGTCTCGCATGTTTTTAGATCCCAAATTCAGAATCAGCACCCCCAATAATTATTATTTATATTATTTCAAGTGAACTGTTATTGTTTAATATATTTTAGCATGAACGGAGCACAGCATGGACATAAAAACATAATTATTTAAAATTAACTAGATTAGTA
The DNA here is from genome assembly GCA_003456935.1 of Machilis hrabei. Classification (NCBI taxonomy): domain Eukaryota; kingdom Metazoa; phylum Arthropoda; class Insecta; order Archaeognatha; family Machilidae; genus Machilis; species Machilis hrabei. The sequence continues at coordinate 3,490 of KZ875292.1, forward strand.
ATTTAGTCCCTCAATTGTGTAAATATATCATCTTCAACGCAAACACTAAAAAAAGTATGAAAATAATTTGAAACCAGTACTTCAGAAAAAATACTGGACTCAAATATAATCAAAGATATAAGTAAGTATTTTCCCATGTCCTTCGTTTTATAGGTCATATTCTTTTTTAATTACCGTGATGTATTCAGGAAATCTATTAAAAATTAAGTGCTTGGACTTTNGAGTTCACTTTGTTGGCTTTGGATACAGAAGTGGGTGTCTAAAACCCTAACGATATACACTCATTCAAGATCAGACACTCGCAAATAGTTGCGCTCACCTACAGACTATTTTTCCAGCCCCTATACTACTGTCTCCTCTTTCCTCAGAAAAACTTGGGACGACCAAATCACCCATTTCAAATTCACGAATTTGGAAGAGCCAACTCAGCCAAGTCGCTCGCTAAATCCAGTGGGTGGTTCCTGCACGACTAGACGCGTGTTTACTTTATCACATAGCCATTACATGAAACGAGCCAAGTCACACTCTATTCACTACCTACCATCTACACACATAGGCTCCAGGATTTATTTCACAACTCATTTATTGTTTGTTGAACTTTGAAAATACTAAATTTAGTCTTTATATAACATATATATTGTATTTCCGTGAAGTTACCTGATCGCATGCCAATGCGATATTATCAGTCGAATTCGACACTGATTCCAATGGATCCAAATACTTTTTTTCTTATAAATGTATTATAGATGATTGATGCATTTAAAATTTGGTATAATTAAATGTAATTATACTTTGATAATTAACATTTAGAAAGTGTAGTAATATTTAAAGACCAGACTAAACTTTGAACCCTGATTTAACACCTACAACATTCCTATTACGGCAGCATAATACCTATCGTTGAGTTCTTTCAGAGTGTAGACAGCGTGTGTGTATACAGATATTATACAATAAAAAATAATAAAAAATACTTTCTAAGTGACACTTATATTTGCTATTGTTTCGTTTGATATAGGCCACTGTTTTACGCTCGATCGACAATTCTTGGTAAAATAGAACGGCATTTGTGATAATGATCTGTGTGATAGAATATTCGCATGTGAAACTCGTACCCGCAACCTTTATATCTAGAACCCAGTACAAGGACATCTAGGCCATTAAGGTCTGCCTAGAGTATTATATCAGTGCAATCTGCTTCAACGTATGTGTGACTGTATAAATCCGATGCGATACATTATAATCCTGAGAGCTTAACAAAACACGCCATAACCACTTTTCTATCTAAATAATTTTGTTTCAGCAAATTTCACGTGTGCTTGTGGTGGTACTATCATGTAACACGCCTTTCTTAAAGTAAAAAAAAATGTTTTCTACTTTATAAAACACATTACAAAAATGCTAAAGTACACACTTGTGGTACTTTTAAGTGTAGAATTAACATATTTTTTCTTTGAACGTTTTGTGTCACCAACCCTCCTGTAATGAAATGTGCATATACTTGGTGAATTACTGTACATATTATTGTAAGGTATGAGGTAAGACTGCAGTGTGTATAAGACGGAATATATTGTTTACGACCAGTATCTCTATTTACGTCATTCATTAACCAATTCTCATAAATGATAGAGCTACTTGCTTATACTGTGCTTAGATATTGTACACTTGAAATGAAGGAAAGGGAGTCCTTTCCCTTTCAGCCTCCGGCCGGCGTGACCTACATACAATCTCAACAGCGTTGTCTACACTGGACTCGTGGAACGTAGGTTTATTATTTCATTTGTGCAGGCGTTTGGAGTTTCCCATTTATTAGGACCCGTATAAAACATAATGAATTTTAAATTACACAGTTGCAAAGAAAAAGAATGTGGCTTTTGATTTCAATCCAATTTTTGTCGATGTGAGCAGCCATACAAAAGTTGTTGTGAACTACATTTTATTTACATTTTGCATCACAGCAACGTTATTCGTGAAGGAAAAAAAATCGGTTAGTAACGGTTATCAAGTTCAAAGCTTTTTCTGTAGTATGCATAAAACCACGAGTTGTTATCTTTTAAAATAAGCCCGTACGGACTTTAAATAAATGTGCCTGCAACCCTGATTTTCGCGTTTTGAGCGCCACGAAAACGGCTGGCGTTCGTCATGAATCCATGCTCTTAACCTATTGGGGGAAAACCACCCCTATTGATGGGCCAGGGCGTTATATGCATTGTATAAACTTGGTTTTGGTGTCATTCCATGTATTTTGATTTGGTTTCCCCCAATAAGTGGACCATAAAAAACACTATCTCCAGTAGATTGCAACACCCGCCATTATCTTCAATAATAATAATTGGCTATTACTCCTTTCTTTCTTTCTGAAAATGTCCATGGAAACCTACAGTGTGTTGACAAGGTGAAGTTCAAAGTGTGAAAGCTTGTTTGTGATGTATGGAAGCCACGTGGTGCACTGTTCTGTGAAATATGTTTTGTGTGAACGGTTACGTGTTTGAGACGTGTATATTGTTGTGTTGAAAGTGACAGTCCAAGGTATGTGAAAGTGACACAGATTAGAAAAACAAAAATTGGACGTTTACTTAAACTAGAATAAGGTTTCATGTAAATGGTAAGTCAAAGCAGTAAAGGAGCACGGACAAGAATAGTTTGTGCCGGAGTATCACTGAATTATACAACATTTTCGATAGTATGTTTTGTGTCGTGGTATAATGTATTCCTGAATTATACAAATGTATTGATGTCAAGCCTTATTGCTGAATATTGAATCTTAAATTAATTATTAAAATATACAAGGGGCATTGGTTTACTTCATGTTGAGAACTCACAATTGGAATGGTGGATTTGGCTATATATATATTTTTTTTTGTCTAGGCCTGTAGGGTGCCAGCATTTTTTTTCCACGCAAAATATTTTTTTCAAGCCTAATATAGAACATTAACATTCCCATTTAAAATGCACAGGAGATAGCATTGCCCTTTAATCGGCAAGCTGATGTACTGCGTAACGATGCGTGCCATCTATCGACAGCTAGTTTAATACTAATCTTTATTTTATGTAAGTACATGGAAGGCCAAATAACACAGGCACACACACACACACAAAAAAGTCGTGACCCAGAGGGGAGACCCCACTATTCCTACGTTTTTGAGGTCGCTGAAACCGAATATGACCATAAAAAATGATTCCAATTGCCCATTTTCCCGTTACCACCCCCCTGGGGGTCGAAATTTCAATTTCCATGCAAAAGTGAGNTTTTCCCGTTACCACCCCCCTGGGGGTCGAAATTTCAATTTCCATGCAAAAGTGAGATGGATGTACATTTCTATGTTTTTTGGGTCGCTGGAACCGAAAATGACAACAAAAAGTAAATTTGGCCCTTCCATCATCCCCTAACACCCCTTGGAGGGGGTTGAAATTTCAATTTCCATGCATAATTGAGATGAATGTACATTTCTATGTTTTTTGGGTCGCTGGAACTGAAAATAAAAAGTAAATTTGACCCTTCCATCGCCCCCTAACACCCCTTTACTACCCCTTGAAGGGGGTTGAAATTTCAATTTCCATGCCAAATTGAGATAGACGTACATTTCTATGTTTTTGGGGGCGCTGGAACTGAAAATGACAATAAAAAGTAAATTTGACCCCTCCATCACCCCCTAACACCCCTTTACTANACCCCCTAACACCCCTTTACTACCCCTTGGAGGGGGTTGATATTTCAATTTCCATGCGAAATTGAGATGGACGTGCATTTCTATGTTTTTTGGGGGCGCTGGAACTGAAAATGTCAATTAAAAGTAAATTTGACCCCTCCATCACCCCATAGTACCCCCTTACTACCTCCTGGAGGGGGTTGGAATTTCTATTTTCTTCGAAAATCGAGATGGATGTGTATTTTTATGTTTTACGTGCAGCTCACGATTTGGGGTGCTTCTTTAAAGTGAGTCCCCTGGCCTCTCACCATTCGGGGTGCTTGTTCAACGCGAGTCCCCTCGTCTCTCACGAGCGACCCAACAAACGTGACAATACACATCCAACTCAACTTCGCATGAAAATTGAAATTTCAACCCCTTTGTTGGGGTAGTAATGGGGTGCTAGGGGATGATGGAAGGGTCAAATTTACTTTTCGTTGTCATTTTCGGTTCCAGCGCCCCCAAAAAACATAGAAATGCATATCTATGTCAATTTTGCATGAAAATTGAAATTTCAACCCCTTTCTGGGGGTAGTAAAGGGGCGCTAGGAGGTGATGGAAGGGTCAAATTTATTTTTCGTTGTCATTTTCGGTTCCAGCGCCCCAAAAAACATAGAAATGCACATCCATCTCAATTTTGCATGGAAATTGAAATTTCAACCCCCTCCAATGAGTAGTAAAGGGGTGTTAGGGGGTGTTGGAAGGGTCAAATTTGCTTTTTGTTCTCATTTTCGGTTCCAGCGACCCAAAAAACATAGAAATGTACATCCATCTCACTTTTGCATGGCAATTGAAATTTCGACCCCCAGGGTGGTGGTAACGGGAAAATGGGCAATTGGAATCATTTTTTATGGTCATATTCGGTTTCAGCGACCTCGAAAACGTAGCAATAGTAGTGGGGTCTCCCCTCTGGGTCATGACTTTTTTTTGTGTGCCTGTGTAATTAATGAAACATTGAATTTGGTTCATTAGTTATCCAGGTCAAAGTTGAGTTTTCATATCAAATTCAGCAATAAGGCTTGACATCAAAAAATGTGTATAGTTCAGGAATACATTATACCATGACACAAAACATTCTATTGAAAAATTTGTATAATTCAAGGATACCCTGACACAAAACATTCTTGTCTGTCCTCCGTTGAAACAGATAGGCTCACCCAGTAGCTTTCCGTGCATCGACTTTTATTATTATATCTTGATTTGGCAGTATTAACACATCTGCTTTAACATGATGTAGAAAACTTATTTTCACTTCTTCAGTTTCTTCATAAATGTTCATGACACAGGCCACCCACAAGTGTTCACTGTACAGGCATGTAACAAAACCTGAGATATCTGACAGAGGAATTTCACCATCATCACTTGTGATTTTCTTTAGGCTACTTTACAACTGGTTCAATTAGAGTAAATTTTAGTCTGAATTTTATTTGTATTAATTAGAAAGAAACAATGCAGTTTCTACGAGCCACTTCAAACCTTGAGTTCAACAAATGTTCTTCTGTCTCATGTTGGCATATTGTTACATAATTAAAGTCACAAGCTTGAATATTATCAGATGCCAATTCATAAAGCTGTGCTGATGATCCACCCGAGGCATAGAAAATGTGTTTATGCTTATTTTGGAATTTAATGGTCAGATAAGAAATTAAATAATGTTGAAAAAGGTGAACAGTGACTCTATCATGGTGTAAGCATTCTGAAATCGTAACATAGCTTGTATGTAATAAGCAACAAAAGGGTGGGTATTATTCCAGTGGAAGCCCTTCAGGAGCTTCATCCTGGAGCAAAAATGAATAGTTTTCTGCAAAGTCACAAATGATAAAATATTCACCTTAAGTTCATTTTGAAAAGCCGATTGGTCATTTTCAATGAAAGAATGTCCGAGTACTACTTTCAACTTTTCAAAGAATGAAACCAGGAACTCGTCAGTAGCGTGTCCAACATTGATCGATCGGTAGGCTAGATATCTATTGCTTACGAGTTATTTCATCCACTTCATTTGAATGAAATAGCTGAATTATACCTGGACAGTTATCACACTCTCCAAAGTAGAATTTTGCTAAAAGAGGATTACAACTGATTCTTGCTATGCAGTCTTTATAAGAATTAAATGGTTATTCATCTTGTCATGATAATAATTTCACTTTACATCCAACCAACATGAACTTAACATTTTGATGAAATGTGCATGTACAAACGCAGTGCGTGCCACTGGCACCAGCTAAAATGCAATTTGGTGGTCGTAATTTACAGAACTTAGAAAATCCAATTTTTTCATTTAGAAATTTTGACTTTAAGAATCTGTATACTCCTTTTAGCTTGCTTAACATCAGCCTTTTCTGCATATGCACGTGCTTACCATGAACGTTCACAGAAATGAAATCGTTTTTGCCGGGCATACGACGATTATAAATTGTTGAACCAAATTTGCAAGATTTCCACTAATGATTATACCTGGTTTAGGATTTGGGTAGCCAAAATACCTTTTTCCTTTACTAAGTTTTTTGCTTTCCCGACCATAAAATTAGATGCATTAAATTCTCTTTTGATATTTGTAATGCTCCAACTTTTGGGGAGTACTGTCAAGATTTGTATTCTTTCTTTCATTATATCGGTTGAACTAAATTTCTCTTTCAACTGATTCACAATTTCACTCTCTGGATCTAGACTTGGATTACTATCAGATTCTATGCAGAGAACTAGGTTTTTAAAAACCACTAGTAATTTTTCCAACTTATTTTTGGGGTGGTTCTTCTCACATAATCTTTTCTTTTTGATTGGACTTTCTTCAAGATTTGAGTTTAATGAACTTGTAGCTGTGAGGATATATTCAAAGGTGAATCCTCAAATGAAAATAAAATAAATGTTAATCACGTTTGCTAAAACTATGTAAGCAATTAATTGAGTAAGTGCATTAAAATATTATAATTTTTGAGAAAGTGGCAATATTAAATTGCTTGTAGAATTTGATGCCATCAGTTTGCCACCTTCAAATTTAGAATATATGCTTACTATATTATGCCCTTCCACATATAGTATTTTGAAAATTTAAAAAATAACACTTTTTGAGAAATTCAAAATACAAATTTTGACATTGCATTTTCTCAAAATGTATAAACTATATGTTACACATAATTTTAAAGCCCTCTACATTAGCTTTCAAATAAGCCCATAGTGAGCTATCTAGGACCACTAAGACTTGAATTATTTAAAATTCAAAATATGCAGACAATGTAAAAAATGCCATTTATTTTACATTTTGGGGCCTATTATTTCCAAAACTGTACAAGGTAAAAAAAATTCAAATTTTCTTGATTCTCACCCAAGGGAACACGTATACCAATTTTCAAGCAATTCTGAGATGGCAAGGTTGAAAATCTAACTTTCTTGTGTTGATTTGACATTGAATGATCCATAGTTGTGATCAAAACAGCACTTTCCTGGAAAGTCTTTACGTGATGAAGTCAAAATATACACGAGTAGAGAAAGTGATTAATATTGTTTTTTATTTTACATTACATTTTAGAATACACTCCAAATTCTGCATAATTAATTACATCTACAGAACATGCAGTTAGTTCGTGGTCTCTTAAGGTTTCATGTAAAAAAAAAAACCATAACCATCAAAGTGTACAAGATTATGATGTCAGTTAAAATCTTGCACACTTTTAACTTTACCTGATATGACATTTCAATTAACAAGACTTGTGTAATAATAAAATACAGCAAATTGGAGCTAATAACTAACTTTGCTTCAAACTTTAAAATGGCACAAGAATTGTTAGAATACATTTGATCGTTGCTAAGAAATTTCATTTTTAATCTTATCTCTTTAATATCTGCTCTTTGTGAACATTTCTCCAACCAGGTAGAAAGAATATATGCAGTCTTCGTCACATTCGTGATACATTCAATGAATAATAAAATCCACTGCTGCACATTCATGTAAAACATATTACATTCTGTACACATGCTCAACTCAAAAATCATGCTAAAGTAATCAGACACAGTGATCTAAATTGTAATCGTCTGTTCACTGCTTTTCAACACGTCATCATCACATAATAGTTTCATTATACCATTCAATCTAAAAATGAGTTCAATAGTAATCCCACATAGCATGCAATTTGGATATCCAGATAAGGTCTACAATGTCCAGATAACGCTATGTCCAAAAAGAATATATTTAAGTAATAATGCCGTAAACGAAATATTGTATGGGCATTTTCGAATTGGATATACAATAAACAATATTGTATAGATATTGTAGGGATATTTTGAATCGGACGATATAAAACTAAATTTTTTTATAAACAGATTAATCAAAACCGATTCACATCATTTGAATTATAAATGTTATTTGTTCATTTATATTGAAAAACAATTCTTAAATGAGATAAACGCATTCTATTGGTATAGGTGAATATTGTTTGGATAGTCTAGAGTATAGGAAGAGAAACCAACTGCAATAAGAGTTGCTTGGTCTAGTGGTTAGCACAGTGAGCTCTGGTGCCAAAGGTTGTGGGTTCAAATCCTGCTCAAGGCATGCCATTTTTTTCCATCATCTTCATTAATAATAATATAATTGATCATTTTCAATAAATTACCCATCAGGTGTCAATAGGATGTAAAATTCATTATTAATTTTGTAAAAATATATTATTGGCGCTAAATATCCCTACAATATTGCTGACGACCTTCTGAGGATATTGTATGGATATCCAATTTACTGACACTCAGATAGTATCTGGATATTTATAGGACCTAACTCAACCCAATCTGGATATTGTCAATATCCAAGCCCAATATTATATGGATATTGTACAGCTATTCTTTGCTGACTGGGAATGACCTTGCAGCTCTGGTAATTCCTGCATTTTGACAGATCTAGTAAGCATTAACATACATACACAAATTCTCAGCCTTTTGTCATTCCTGACATGTACAATGGAATTCTTTTCTGCATCATATTCACTTGGATTTAGTAATACATTTTTGCATAACAGAGGAAATAAAAATCACCACTTAACAATGTCATGTTGGTAACAAAGATGAACACAACTCAAGTTTTTATTTTGCTTTCATTCATCTAATACACAGCACAAATGTAAAAAGTTGTCTGGGTAGCTAAGGTGTTCACTGAGCCATTGCAGAGGTGTGTCCCAGGGTGGCTCGATGCCATGAGTTATAACGTGTACTGAAACAGAACAATGAATTGAACAGATAAATTACACCGTACAAAAATATTTCTCAATCTCCTGGGGGTTGAAAGAGTCAATTAAAATCCATAAACACACACCAGTAGATCATAAGTTTATTAACACACCAAGCGAAGATTCTCACTAATATCTATCATACTGCAGGACATCATAGACCATAAAATGGGAATATATTGAAGAAGCTGCATTTTCCCAGTTACTCATTTTTGTTAATTAATGGCATTTTCCCAGTTACTCATTTTTGTTAATTAATGGCATGAATAGTGAAACATGTGCTTCAGAGTCAAGTTTACTTTCCTTCACCTTCACAGTGTCTGAAATGACATCTGGCAACAGCTTCTTTGTACTTGGTTAAGATTAGGATTTGAAACTGCCGTGGTCTTAGCACGCATTTTGTTCTCTCTCTGCTACCACATTCCATGAATCCATTTCAAATTTGACTCGTTTAGGAAGGTATTTAAGTAGGGAGGATGCTGTGCTTGTTTTCTTTTTACTTTCTTAATTACTGTATATGAAAAATTAAGATTTATAGGGAATGGTCTATTTTTACGATTAATCGGCGAAATCTTGTTCGTAAAAACGCCAATGTTAAAGCACGATTTAAACTTGCAAAGTAAAAATAAAAATATTCGAGTCGCATAACTCGTGAGGTTGCTACCTAATTACTAAAATGAGTTACAGATACACATAGCATTACTAACAATTTCTTTGTGCTTGAGGTTATAACAGCATTATAGCCTAAGTATGGGTCAGTTTACATAAAAGAAAATGGCAACGTGTATGAAGACAAAGAAAATTCAATTTCAAACTTTCAAACGAAATAGGGCTACGTTATAAAGCTTGCAATAATTTGGCGTGAAATAGCAAAAGTTATTAATTTACATTTTCTTAGGTACTTGGAGAAGCGTATAGTTGAGTTCCAACAATGACGTCCAGTCTGCAAAATAAAATGCTTCTAGGTACAGGTTACTAATGAAAGTCATGTTACTGTACGTACCAGTTACTGCCCAGAAATGAATATTGTAAACAGGATTCCTGTTTATTTAATAATTCGGTAATGATTTAGTATAGAGAATACTTTTGTATGGGCAAAAGTATAAGTATTTGTAGCACGCGCATTTAGCCTTTGCCTTCAGTCAGTGGCCGGATGGAATGTGTGGGTGTAAGCAATTAGTCAACTATTAGACTGCTACAAGTGAAACTAAGTGAATTGCAACAATGATTTCGCCGGATGGTAAGTTTCGCCAAAAACGATAGTGTGTGCAGTTTTATTACAAGACGTGGAGCTCGAGTACAACGAACTGAGTTGTGAGACGTTGCACTTATCTACGAGTGACGATGTGTTTTGTTACTGTTGGAGACGGTGAGAAAGAAGTTGTAACTTAGACTTGATCGAGGAAGGACAGTGGCTTTCTGATATGAATCGAGACGCATGAAAAAGTATATCTTATGAACGTAACAACAAAGTATGTGAAATTATATGAGTGACTGTGCAGGTTGTGTGCTATCTGCCACTGAGTGTCTCGACAAATTTGTATCGGCAGTCTATTGTATGTGCTCACAACGAAAAATTTCAGTTTACGTCGCTAGGGTGTACCTCTGTACGGGCCAGTTAACGCCATCTGTTGGACACCAAGGGAAGTTAGACCAGATGACCACAGAAGCTGCTTACCAATGATACGATATAAGGTGCAGCCGTTCTTACCGTGACAGCCATCTTGAAATGAATAAACAGAAATCGAACCAAATATATTATAAGTTCGATTTTATGGGCCATTGACCGTAAACGTATCTTAAGTATTTAGTCGTGCCGGATGTACAGATTCTAGGACGAAAGCAGTGTATACAGAGGGATCGGTCGAATTGAGTTGGCAAAAGCAGCAGACAGTAAATAGGCCTACCTAGTACAGCAGGCAGTAGATTTTGTTTTGCGCTCCGACACCATATGGGTCATTTGAGCAATATTAGGCAGTGTTTTACAAGTAAAAATCAGATCATTGGCCAAGGTTTTGCTAAATGTTGCTTTACGGAGTACAACAGAAACTCACATAAAACTTGATTGTAAAAATAGGCCTAATTTTAATTATTATTTGAATTATAACAGGCCTAGGTTTTTATATTTATTTTAAAAATCAGTTTTGATAGTTAAATGAATACAGGCACAATTTTCAAGCAGATTTTATTTCTAAAATGAAAGCTATACTTTGCAAAGTATATAAAATAAAATGTGGAATTGTCGTATACGCCTAATTTTAAATATTAATTAAATTGTAACTGGTCTAGCGCTTGATGTTATTTTAAAATCAGTATGGTAGCTTAAATAAGTTATGAACAGTGGACTAGCATAGAATCATTTTTTTTAATTAATAATTTAATTAATGAATGGGGTCTAATTAATTTTATTTGCAACATAGGCCTTATACTGAAGTTAGCTTAAAATCAATTCTGGTAGTCTACGTAGTTAATGTTCAATGCTCGAACATATGTTGTTTTGTAATGAAAGTAGAAAACTATAAGTTTCGTGTACTAAAAATAGGCCTATATAGTTTGTACAATTTAAGACCTGTGTTTTTTTTCTCTCTCCTTCTGAATAAGAAAACAGTTGTAAGTTGCAGCTGTGGAATTAACATTAATAGGCGTTTGTATCAGTTGTGGCTAAATAATTTTTTTCATTTGCAATACACATGCTGTAATAGCAAATGAAGTTTACAATAAATGCATGCATTAATAATTTTTAGTACACAAAATTAATGAAAGTTAGGTTTGTTATGAAAACAAGCATACTAAAATTAGTCTGAAAGCAGCAATTATTTGTTTGGCCATGTGTTTGAAAACAAGACATTAATGAATACAATTTGAACTACTCTAGTCTTTTTATCAAAACTAATGCGAAGTAAATATGGAATGCAGTTGTGTTGTTGTTTTGTTAGTGCATTATTGATTTGAAATTGTTCAAGCATTTTAATAGTCCTTACACTATATGAAGCCAGTTCAGGTGGCAAAGATATAATAAATCATGAGCATTAGTTATGTTTAACGTCGTGTTGACACCTGGTGGGTCATTTTATGACGAGAAGTAGTTTTATTTAGTAGATTTTAAATATTTTGCAGAATAGATACAGTAAAAACTAGTAATTCATGTAAATGCAGTACTAAAATTTTTAAAACTAGTTAAAATTAACTATTTTTTTAATATAAGTTCATGAAAGTAGGATCGCTGGCCAATAACTTTGCTTACAGCTTTCAGAAATTAATGAAAAGTGTTGAAAAAGTAGCAAATTACTATGTGAGCAGTTTAGTAAATAACTGAGCATTCTTTGCTATAGTTTCATTAAAAGAAAGAAAATTAAATAATATTTAATTTTAATTGCAGTACAGAGGACACTAATATACAGGGGTGGCCAAATTATTAGTAGGCCTAACTAAATAAGCTGCGATTTTTTTTTCTCCAGCAAAATTTCATAGAGTTCTATGCAAACAGCATAGGAGTTTTGATAATTTGTATTTCTTTTCAGCTGTTGTGTAGTTTAACTCTAGTAGTGTAGGGTGTTTTAGTTGGGTTTTAGTAGTGGGTTATATATATGCATATGTACATATATACATTTTTTTAGTATTGTGTAGTTTTAAGTACACTAAGTAGGTACACGAACTAATCGCATGTTTTTGCCCTACACGAGTCTGAGAATACAAGATAGGTCTCATAGAAATTCCCCCAGATCACGGATAGGTAGTAGTGCAATTTTAATCCGGGTAGGAAAATATAAAAAAGTTAAAAGTGACAAATTTAAAAATGGNCGACGCATCGATACAGGTAATGTCTCAAATTTCAAATTTGATACCAATTTACAATGAAGATGACATCAGTGATCCAGTCGCGGGATACTTAAGAGTTCTTCGAGCAAATCACCTGAGATGCCAAGCTTAGCGACAGCCAGAAAATTACATTAGTCCGTTCGAAACTCCACGGAAAAGCTGCTCAGTATGTCCGAACTAACATCGAACTGAGGCAAACGCAAGAATGGAAGACATTCAAAGAGCAATTAATAGTACGCTATACCGAAACCGAGCCATAGTCCCTGAAAATGCAGAAAGTCTTAACAATAAGACAGCTGGCCGATGAGTGTTGTAGAATACAGTGATCGTTTGAAAAATGTAGGATACGACTCATTTCCGGATAAAGGGAGTGAAGAACTAGCGAGAAACCGCGATGAAAAACTCTTAGCTGTTCGAGCATGGGTTGAATCCTAATATCAAGCGCTTTGTCTTAACCAAAGAGGCAAAGACGTTTGATGAATCCATTCAATCTGCACTGCGGAAGCTAATTTAAAAATGAATTCCAGGAACCGTAAAGGAGCTGTGTATGATTACGAATGCGAATCTGATAGCACGGTACGAGCCCAAAACAAACCTAGTAAGGCAAAGAACGAAAAATGCAGTTTTGAGAGTAAACTCGAAGAAATCAGCCGTCAAGTTGCCTCCATAGCAGCCAATCGAATGTGGGCCATCCACCCAATCAGTCCAGGCACCATTTTGAAGAGAAACGGCAAGGAAATGAATACCACTCAGACAATAGGTTCTCTTCATACGACAAGCCTAAACGACAGGATAGAGGAAGCTATGAGAAGTAAGGCAACCGAGCGAGGTCAACTAATTGGCAAGATAGGGGAAACTACGAGAGGTCAGGCAATCGAGTGAGATCGCCAGACAGACAGAAGAGGCGTGATTACGACAACAGAAGAGAGGCCCAGTGCTGGAATTGCAGGGGCTTCAACCATTTGTCTTTTGTGTGCCCTTCTAAGAAATCGTACTCCAACGTAGAACGTGAGACGACACGTCGAGCTAACCATCGGGAGAATAACCGTGAAAACGGAACCAGGGACCAGACGCAACTGAGAAATGTAACACGTCGTGGAACTGATCGAAGCCAAGCGACCGAGTCTTTAGATAAAAATGACGTATTATTATCAAAGGGGAATACTTCGGAAAACGTCAACAACATAGAAAATGCAGCCAGCAACGCAGCAAGAAATAAAGTACTGGAGTGTCCAGTCGTAAATGGAGCTATTAACTGGATTCGAACTAAATGTTTAGTAGATTCTGGCAGCATCTGTTCAATATTGGACTTAGAATTCTTCAACCTTTATATTCCATATCGAAGGATCACAAAAGTAGAAAACATGAAAAGTTACCACTCTGTTATGGGAGATCCACTGATAGGCAACTGGACTTTCTTACTGAACTTCCAGATAGGAACAGAAGAATTTCGAAAACAGATTGTTGTCTCGAAGCTACCCTCAGATGGAGATATGATGTACTACTAGGGATTGACTTTTTGGAAGCTAGCAAAAGCATTATTGACCTGCCGAGAAAGAGTTTAAAACTTGGGAGAACTGGAGAGATCAGATTTCAACAACATGCAGGTGTAACCAGCCTTGTAGAGAGTATTGACACACAAATACCAAGGGATATGGGAGGAGTCAGAACAGCAATACACCATGCTGGAAATACCAGAGATGCCGAAGGAGAGACAATGATGGATCAAGACTATACATACATTAGCGGGCCCAGGACAAGTTGCTATTGTAATTACCCAAATTACAGCACCTTTTCTAATGTTGTTCTTACAACGTCGTTAGCTCATCCAGTATTCATCCATGAAGATACACCAGTCTGGTGTATGACAGTTCAGAACTCAATGCGAGCCCAGTCACGAGAGCCAGTCGACTATTGTTGTAGGAGAAGCCATCTGCAGAAGCATCCACGACCTTACAGCAAGCAGTGTAGCTATACCCAAGCTGTAGTAGGACATCTTATGGATGGACATCTGCGAATGCATCCCTGCTGCGAAAATGTGAAGTCTCAAGCTACAGTCCATCATATTGACGAGCCTGAAAAAATGTCACACGTTATCCAATTGGCCCAAAGTCCAAATGTAATCGGGAACCAGCTGAAGCACCCCAACTCAAACCATGTGGAGATACAATTCNAAACTTTTAATCAAAAGAAGAAAAAGGACACACAAGGAGAGTTACAGCAATCCGTCAATGCAGAAAAAGAGGCCAAAGCGAGACTTCGCGAAAACGAGAACGAAGGTAACTCAGTGAAACTCAGCAAGCAGAGCAAACCATGCAGCTAACGTGCCAGTTAAACAGCGACAAGTGAATGGAAGACAGAAGATGAAGACAGAGCGACTGCACCAGTGACAGCTTGGAAACGTATTCATATTCCAGCTAGATCAGAGGCCGTAGTCAGGGTAAAAGTTGAACCGCCCTATAGAAATGGAGATACAGTAGTTTACACCCCTCATCACTCTTACAGGGGCAGTAAAGGAATACTGTGTGCAAATAGCGTAGCGACAGTAGCAGAAGATGCGACCATACCAATTCTTGTAATGAACATTTCTGATAGAAAAGTTAATTGGAGACACGACACAAAGTGTGGATACGTGGAAGACTATAGAACCTCCGCACGTAACTGAAACCAACAGAATCTTAGAAAAGAGGGTAACATTCGACTAACTAGGAATGACTTTGAATTATCACACCTTCCGAAAAGGCAAGCTGACCAAGTATGGAATCTTATTAGGGGATTTCGAGACGTTTTCTCCAAAAACGAAACCCTGCTCGGCGTAACTAAGGAGAGTACCATATTAAGTTAAAACCAGGATCTGAGCCTATACGACAACGCGCGTACCGAATCCCACAGAGACAGGAAGCCATATTGGAAGAAGAGATTCAACGACTTCATTCTTCAGGTATCATAGAGCCAGCCCACTCAGCTTATATCTCGTCCATCCTTCTAGTGAAGAAGCATGATGGCCGCTGTCGTGCCGTTCTTGACCTACGGAAGATCAACCAAGAGCAAGTAGTCAAGATTGCTACCGTATACCTCATATCTCCGATACTTTAAACAAACCAACAGGAAAACTTATTCCTGTTTTGACCTTGAAAACGGGTATCATCAAGTATCGCTAGCCGAGGAATCGAGGGATATAACAGCATTCGCAGTAGGCAGAGCCCAGTCGCGCTATACTCGCCTACCACAGGGTCTATGTACTAGTCCAAGTTTCTTCGAACGAATGATCGACAAGCTAATTGGAAGCTTAAAAGAGAATGAGTCATATCAAGCTTACCTCGACGACATAATTGTTCTCAGCCCAGATTTAGAAACGCATTTACGACGTCTCAGAACATTATTTATGAAACTCCGAGAAGCTAACTTGTGTTTGAAACCTAGTAAAGCCAACTTGGTGAAATTGAATGCAAATTTTTGGAATTTGTAGTAACAAAAGACGCTATTAAAGCAGACAAGGATTATGCCTCGACCTAGAACACTCAACAATTGAGAAGCTATCTAGGTTTAACCTCGTATTACCGAAGGTTCGTGAAAAACTATGCAGACTTAACATCTACCAAACGACCGTTCAGGTGGAACGAACAGTGTGAAGATGCTTTTTTTAAGTTAAAGCAGGCACAAACATCGACATAAGTTCTAAGGTACCCAGATCCAAAGAAACCTTACATTCTACATTGCGACGCAAGTGAATTCGCTGTAGGATCAGTACTTAGCCAACCGTATCCAGAAGGAGACAGGCCAGTTGGATATTTCAGTTACAAACTTCTACCAGCCGAAAGTCGTTAGAGTGTAGTGTAACGCGAAGCTCTAGCAATTCTGAAAGGCATCGAACACTTTCGAGTATATTTTTGGGGAGTTGAAAAGTTCACCGTTGTATCAGTCCACAATCCATTGAAATTAATGATGAATTTAAAGAACCCGTGCTCCAGAATATGCCGTTGAATGATTAGATTACAAGAATACAGTTTTGTAGTCGAAACCAGACCTGGTACGGTACATATAATGCTGATGCACTAAGTCGACTCCCAGTTGAGGATCAGCAGTGGGGTGAAGAAAACACCGAGGACAAACGACAAGATTGCCAAAGATCAAGATCGAGAACACAAGTACTTCACCATCAAAGATAAGTTGCAAAGAGGAGAACTTGAAAATGGGATTACACTAGGACCTTGATGTTCTTTTCAAAATGTCATATCCATATGACATTTTGAAAACATCAAGGTGAGGAAAGTTCAGTTATGTGTACCCATGACCGTGATACACTTTGTACTGAACATCCACCATGACCAAATATTCAGCGGGCACTTCAGCTATGAAAATACTTTGAAGCGCATCCTGCCAAACTTTTGGTGGGCTACGATGAAAAAAGATATCAAGGAGTACTGCAAAACTTGCACGATATGCCAGCAGTTTAAGAAACCTCCAATCAAGAAGGCACCTCTACAGTACTATGATGTGAACGAAGCCGAATATCCATGGGAATCAGTAGGTATGGTTATAGTCGGACCATTCGTAGAGTCAACCGATGGCCACAACTATGTGTTAGTCATACAGGATTTATTTTTAAAGTGTCCTGAGGCTTTTCCGCTACGTGAGATATCAGCCAAGACTGTAGCGAATGTGTTTTTAAACGAAGTAGTTAGTCGTTATGGAGTACCTCAGAGCATCTTAAGCGACCAAGGAAGTAATTTTATTAGTGCATTATTCACTGAGATGTGTGAAAAAGTAGGTATCACTAAGCTACATAGCAGTCCAGGCCACGCTCAAACCAATGGCAGTGATGAAAGACTGAATGGTATAATCAAACGACGATCAGATATTGGGTAGACCAGCAACAGTGAAACTGGCATGAAGTCCTACCATTATGCCTGTTAGCCATACGAACGAGTGTTCATACGTCCACCAAATACTCGCCATTATTCTTGAATTTCATGAGGGATCCAACAATGCCATACACGGTACTTAGTCGACCCATCAAGAACTATGCGATTGGTGAAAATGACGAGAAAGAATATGTACCGAAAACCTACGAACGTTACAAGTTGTCTACGAGCAAGTAGGAGCAAACTTGAAGAAAGCAGCTGAGACGAATCAGAAGCATCGAGAAAAGAACCAGGGTGCCGAAACGTTCAGTCTAGGAGACATCGTTTACTTGTATAATCCCGTCACAAAACCGGGAGGACCGCCAAGTTTGAAAAACGATATTGGGGACCGTATCGTGTGACCCAGGTCTTAGATAAGCTCGTATATGAGATAAGGTCAATATACAACCCGAGAGAGAAAGTGAAGAAGGTGCATTTGGATCGTCTGAAACGAGGCCACGTCAGGGCACCATATCCAAGCGAGGAGGTTAAGGAAGCATTCGAAGAAGTAGCTGAAGACGCGGTGGATTGGGAACAGATGACGCTGCCGGTTACAAATCCGATCTCAAAAGCCCAAGGAAGCATAGCTCAGGAAAAGAGTGCTGGGACAAGAGGGACTGACAGACAGAACATGTTTCAACATTCATACCCATTAAGAAGCAGTTAGTTAATGCAATGTGTAAATCAAAAGACGATGGTAATGGAGCATCGCAGTTAGTTAAGAGACGATGGTAATGAAGCATCGAATTGTTGAATGAGTACTAAGGATAGATTCCTCCTACTCTAATCCATTCTTTTACAGATGGTAGGGTAGTTCCAAAGCACCAAGAGATCCAGTCCGCTAATTAGTTTGTCTAATTAAAGTTGTATCCCTCGGATAGGGATGTTGTAAAGCAGTTTTACTGTGAGGTCTAATTACGTCGTATAGAGAAGATGCTAACGTGAGCAATGTTTCGAGAATAGTAATTAGTAGGTTATGACCTGGGATCTCCTACATTGTCGTAGCACTAGTATCAGTATTAGTTGGTTAAGGTTTAAACCCCTCGGATAGGGATATATTGTTAGTTGTTAAGATTAAATCCCTCGGATAGGGATTTGTGTTAAATAGTCAAATAGTTTATTTATTTAATCAGACTTGTTGTGTAAATATTAAGTGATTCAACCGAAGAATCAGAAGTCTAATCGGTCTGAAATCTAGTGGGAAGTGTTGAGAACAGATCCACAAGATCTTTTGTAACGGAAGCATCAATGGATGCTGAAGTTGAGAAATCTTGTAATTAAGCAACTTTTAGTCCTCTTACAGAACAAGGTTAATTAAGTAGTATTTTTATATGCACCAGTTGGAACTGAAAGGTCATCACCTAAGATGCATTCCTGAGGTCCAACCGAGCCATTCCAGAGTTGAATTTCGAGGTACAAGCAGGGAGAACCAATAATTGTGTGGCATATGCCCCATTTAAATACGCTTACATGTGTTTCCTAAGTGTTTATCAGAAGAGGGTATTTTTTTATCAGCTGACTAGGCTATTGGGCTGGTCAGTTTAGGAGGCTATTATTATGGTTAAGAGTATCTAAGAAGGGTTTTTTGTGCATATTAGTTAGTAGAATAGTCAGTAAGGGGATTCTGTAGTGTTTTTGGTGTATTGTTAGGTCTAGAGTAAATGTTTTAGGCATAAAAACTTCCTTTTGCGTGTTTATGTTTCATTTCGGCTTTCTGTGTAAGTTTGTGGTAGTCTGGTTACTGTGACGTCATCCCCGGCACCCATCTTTGACGGCTGCCTGAGTATACGTTAAGTAGAGCTGGGGCTTGTTATTGTGAATGTTACCTATTTTAATAGCTTGGGATGATTATTTCGTGGTTAACGAACTAATTGGATATAATTTATAATACGTATTAACAATTGGAAGCGAGCCGTGTGTGTAATTCGCCATATACGTCTTCGGAATACTTCGGGTGACTTCGGCCAATCAGCAGACTACAAACGCTGGAGTCTTCGAAAGAACGATGTGAAGGAAAAACGAACAATCGGCAGCGGTGATTACAGCAATACAGTCGAACCTGTAATTCTCTCGACTATTTTTTAGAACAAAACTAATTAAAGCTGTAAATCTACAAATTTGGCTATATAAAAGCAAATACAGTAAAATCCCGCCATACTCAAAGTATTAAACCAACGTTTTACCTCTATCCAAGGAAATGAACTAATAAAATCGACTTTCCCAGTGAAACACGCAAGACGTTCCAAGTTCGAACGGTCAGTGACCTTCGCCACACAGCTGATATGCCCACGCAAACTTTGCAAAGCAGCAGACAGATAAGTTTACAATATAAACAAACATTTTTCGAGTTCGTGAAAGTAGGCCTACTAGAATATTTACGTGCACAGACTATATTTACGCTCCATTTCGAACATTCTTTGGTATTTGATATGTATGTATGTAATTATTGGCCAGTAGTAATTGTTAATTGAAAAGTAGATGTCTTTTTGGGGGGAGCAGTTTTACAGGAATAAACGTCTTGTTTTCCCTGATCTGAATTCGTCGACTTGTTCTTTGTGATCTTAAAACTTACAAGGGAACCACTCATGTGGGCATGCTGAAACCTCACTTGAAATTTATATCATAGATAGAGGATGATAAGATATGAACATCCTCAAAATTTTAGCTGCCGATACACACTGCAAGGTATTACAAAATATATAAATGTTAACGTTCGTGGGGCTACTCCCAGGATCGACTCCACGCCCGCGGACATGGTAGCGGAGTCGACTCCACGGCCGCGAACACGATCCCGGTAATGGCATAAAAGAAAAACGCCTAATAATACCGTTACGATCCCGATGCAATAAACTAAAAAAAACTGTATTCCTAACTGAATAATTCATTTAACAGATTTGTATTTATTTACGCTACAAATATTGCAATTTTGCAAATAACCGATTTTTATCAACATGTGTAGGTGTCGGTCGCTCTGTCCGTCTTTATGTTACATACATACTTTTATATTAGTCTTGGACGTGTGATATATGCTTCTTCTTGTCAATGCGACACTGCAAACAACAACAAAATTCTTAAATCAGTTTTACATTGAGTAGAAATGCATGATTTTGACAATTAATATTGTTTTAAATTTTGTTTTATACATGTTGTTGGTTAAACTATCGCCATTAGAGTTGTATCTGTTAGTATTTTTTTTAGTTAATTTCATCGGGTTCGTAACGGTGTTTTTATACTTTTTCTTTTATACCATTACAGGGATCGTGTTTGCGGCCGTGGAGTCTATCCTGGGAGTAGCCCCATGAACCTTACAATTTATATTTTTTGTAATACCTTGCAGTGCGTATCGGCAGCTATAATTTTGAGGACGTTCATATCTTATCATCCTCTATCTATGATATAAATTTCATGTGAGGTTTCAGCATGCCCACAAGAGTGGTTCCCTTGTTAAACTGACCTTACCCCTGGGATTAGGAACCTCGTGAACTCCTTAAGAGCTACGGATATTGATGTGTGGTGATTGTCAGAATCACCTGGCACCCAGAATATTTATCTCCAAGGTAGGAAGTACAAGTATGTACCATACTGAAGTCCCAAAATTTAACCGTTTCTGTGATATATATCGGGCAGCAGTCACAGCCACTGTAGATTTAACTTTAATCACCCGACTTACGGGGATAGTTGGTTTACCGTTGTCAATAGGGCAAAACGCCATAGGTGGGCAAAGAAGGGTAGAACGCCATAATTGTATCAACAGTGAACTTCCAGGTATGTGGTATTTCGGTCATTAAACATGCCAATTAAATTCAAATTTGTGTGTAATTCCTACCAAGTCACAAGTAATTAAGTAAATGCTTTTAGTTCTAAGTATACACAGAGTATAAATGTGAATAATTAATGCTGCAGTATTGCAATAACATAACTGCTAAAGGTAGGGCAATTTGCTGTGTGTAGTCAAACTGATATAATTATCTGCACAATCTATTCAGTATACACTGTGACCTGGTTATAATTAAATATGTATGATTGCTCAAATGTAACAGGGGCCTAAGACACATGACTTCGAATTATAGAGTTCTTGGCCTACCGATTGGGTTTAGTAGGGTTTTGAGCATTCATTTCATTTCGCGGATTGATTTGGGGAGTAGTCATATAATACTGTAATCTACTGCGTAGTTACAATATATAATACTGTACGTGAGAAATGTCACCTTAGCTTTCAAAAGTCAATTCAGTATACATTACCAAAAGCAGGTTGCTACAAGATGACTTCACTCCACCCCGTTCTGCACATGTTACACCATTGGCGGAAAACTTAATAAATGTGGTACTTTATAATTTCGAACATGTTAACTAATTGAAATAACTAATATAACTTTACCACATCAGAACTCGAAACTGTGGTTGCTTAATAATGAATTTTGACAAATTTAAACTGCAGGAAGAAATAACGTTTCCATCGTCTGGGTGTAATAACGACTCGACTCCCTCTCTTTCCTTTGGGCGCATACCCTCTCCCTTCCTGTGTGATCTCTAGTGGCGAGGTTGGAACTAAAATTACTCTCTCCCAGGTCTTCAAGTTATTCAAAATTAGCCTCACTCCAGGTTCGACTTTAATGAAATGGCGTCTTAAGTTTGTCACATGACGTTCTAGAAACTTCTATATTGNGACGTGTTGATCACGCGATGATCCGGGGAATTATTTCAAGCAGGGTTAGTCCCGTTTCTGAGATTTTTACTGGTATGCACTCGCACATATGCTTCGAAATATGGTGCAATCATGGAATTAATTTAATTAGAAAATTCAATATCTTCACCAAAAGATAACATAAAGTAACCAAATTCAGTTTTACTAGGTTTTTTATTCTTCTGAATCGAATGAAATTACTGCCCCTTTGCTAAATTGAATAAAAAAAATGAAAAATACATGTCAAGAACAAAAAAAATACCACATGCTAAAATTACGTAAATATTGAATACCGACTTGGAATACACTTAATACCACTCTTATCTTATTTAAAATAAGATCAATCTGCCTTTAAACACATTTTAGACCATAGGCCTACTTAATAGTACTTCAGATACTTTTAAATTAATTAAGGACATTAATTATTTTAATACTTTAAGGGGGAGTGCTACTCCTGTGGCGGTCTGCGTGTAGCGCCATTTAAAAGCATGGGAAATCGTATTTCCATTTTTTCTCGGCAACCGTTCAACCGATATTGACCAAAATTGTACACTATGTACAATTTGTACATATCTAG
>KZ875294.1:0-15913 GCA_003456935.1 Machilis hrabei
TAGGCCTACTTACAAAAACATAAATAAGTTCCAATTTGTGTAAATATGTTATTTCATTAGGCTAACTTATCAGCAATTAAACACTCCAAGAAAACTTGCGCTTTGAACTGCCTAAAACGAAAAGAAAAGGCGTGAATCAGTAACAGGCCTACTACATCTTTCCTGGGGAATTCTTTAAAATAGTAAAACTGGCAGTTTTGACTCAGCCTACACAGGCCTATTGATGTTACAGTAGTCTTAGGCTGGCTATTCAGTTTGGAGCCATGATCTATTTGTAGTAACAAAATATTTGTTAGAATATTAGGATTTCCAAAGTGAATATTTTCAGATAAAATTAGGCCTATGCATCACATGAACTAACATGAATGGCTAATTGATTTTAATGAATTACTGCAATGATCTGGTAGTGATAATGTTCAGTTAAATACCTACAGTGTTACTCCAAACTGAATATCCACCCTAGCATTTTTGCAACACATAATGTTTTTAATATCATATAGCCTAGGCAAGTTTTTGTATCCAGGATAATACAAATAAAACTAACTTTGTATTTTTGTGGACAACAGTTTTCAACATTTTAAACCGTTGTCCAGTAAAACGAAAAATAGTTTAATTTATACATAACCAAATGTTATAAATAGGCTGTACCCCCTATATATATTAAAACAGAGCTCTATAAATATAATGTTACGACTAATATTATCAAAAATACATTTGAGCTGTCTGTAGGCCTACTGCCTACTGGTGTTTATACTGGAAGGACTTTGGGAAGTAGCCTACTTGGATTGCTAGCCATATTAATTAGTTTACCATTTGGTCTTGTTCAATCACATATGTTAACCTTTTTTTTAATTTTATTGAATATGGTAGACTTATTTTATAGTGGTCACCTAAAATGCAATAGGACCCCCTACCTAATTTCCCCAGAAATGTACTGTTGAGCACCCAATTAGAACAATAAATGCAAATAGATAACAGTTATTAATCCAAGGTCCAACCCAAATACACACTAAACAGGGCCTAATGGAAAAATCAGCAGCAACAATCAAACCAGAATTCATTTTAAAAAATAGGGCCTACTATTCCAATCCAATAGGCCTACTGAGCATATAATTGGGAATCCAATTTTAAAATTACAGCACTTTCCAAAGGATATATATATTAAACAAGCGAAAAGACTTTTAATGGCCCTGAAAACTGCACTTAATTTTTTTTTTTCTTTCACTGAAAAGGCGAGATTTGTTTTTCTTCTTTTTGAAAAGGCAACATTAAATTCTGAATTCTGGACTCTTAGTGCATTACATTCTTTTGACAATGATAGGGTACTGTAACTATTAACAGATTATACTGACGTGAATGTATGCATCTGCAATTAAATTATAAATACCGTACTTATAAATGTATATAAATATTGTACACTTGTATCCCCTTTCGCCCCTTTGACTCTAGTTTGGGCNTATATTATCCGATTTAATTTTCTCATAGAGTTTGTTACCGTACCTACTGGTATTTGGACGTACTACTGAATAACTAGTATAAAAGAAATACATATACANTAGGTCTATATATATCATTTTTTATATCTGGTATTAAAAATACAATATTTTACATGTTCTACAGCATTAAGAATAGGATGAAATTCCATTTTTCGATATAGTAAGCCTTAGTGTGTCTACATAAACTGGACACAAACGAAGTAGTTACAATCTCTAGTAGGTTTTTTTTAGCTTAGCCATAAGNCAAGTTTATCTCTAAACATTTTGCTTACCGTACCTGTTAACTCAATCAGTTCAATCTCTATTTAAGCTTTTTACGGAGTTTCTGTGACAAACTGTACTAGTATTACAGTTTGCAACAAACGCACATTGAAATATCCTGCATTTCAGAATCAACTTGGCAATAGCAGGAACGTGTTATTAAGAGGCAAAGCCACAAAATTTGGGCAATCTGAATTAAACCTAAAATATTGCTGTAAACATTCTTAAATGGTACGGTATGTCAAAACCCACAGACCTGTTTAGGCAGGAGTAAATAATTAACATGTAACGAAATTACAGGTGGTTCCAACAAAAAATATAGAATAATTTGCGGGGTACGCAGCTAAAATAAGTTTTTGGTTACTACATGAAATATACCCCTTCACAGAATCACAATTTCCCTGTCAACTACAAACAATAATCACTAGTGTAAACAAATGTTAATTGTCCACAGGCCCTCCTTATATACGCCACATAGAAATTACATTTTAATTAGCCTATAATATTTAATTTCTATCAACATTTACGTTTTACTGAGTGTGTGCGAATTTTCAATTAAAATCGTCAAGTAAATTTTAAATACCCAAGGCCAACTAGGCCTATACCAAACAAAACGAATTAAAAGTCCCTGTTATCATATGAAGTTGTACGTCGACCAACATTTCACAAAATGGCTTCCAAGTCTCAACTGTTTGTCCTCGCTAAGGTTATCTGTCTTACTGCTGCGTCCTCTAAGGTATACGAATGCAATGCTTAAGTGAATTACTCTTAAATAAAACTACATTTAAATTATGCGAAGCGATTAACAGAAAACGAAATTCTATTCTAAGTACATACTACCTACAACCAAAACATTGATCATACAGAAATGTGTTCATGCTTATATCAGCTGAATAAAGTGAATTACTAACAGATTCAATTTTATTAAATACGCTGACTGTAAGGTCTTCTATTTATTACGTCTCGTTGATGTTAATAATTTGTAATTAGTTAAATTTTAATTCAGAAATGTATATTGGATAGAAAAATATGTGATTATTATTAGACAAAAAAAAAAAAACTAGAAACAAACGTAGACTCGGTATCACAAATATTTATCTGACATGCATACAAAAGGGTCGGAAGACTCAAAACGACCAAGATAAAAAAAGCCTGGCCATAATTTACAAATTCCAAAACAAGGAAAGAAACAGTTTATTTTAGAAAAAGGCACAGTAGCCCACTATACCGCAATTTATATAGGCCTACCGAAGGCATAAAATAAATAAAAGCCTTTCTAATCAAAGCTACTAACTAGCCTAATAAATTATTTAGGCTACTTTGGTACCATTGCCACTTTAGGCTGTTCTGTGTATAGGTTATTACAAATTAAACTTACGGAACATTAGCCTAGAGTGGATATTCAGTTTGGGACTTTGGATAAATAATATATTTGGAGTACCGGTAACACAATTTTTGTTTGGCTATTAGGACTTTCAAAATATATATTTGTATATAAAATTATGCATCCTACGAACTTACATGAATGGCTGGTTGATTTTGATTAATTTAATTTGCTATTGCATTGATTTGGGAGTGATAATGTTCAGTTAAATACTGTGTTACCCCAAACTGAATATCCACCCTACATGATATTAAAATGTAAAACAAACGGCTAAAAATGGCTAGGCCCATATTTTTTCAAATCAATTTTAAGTGATTTGAAAAAATCTTAAAACCAACTTTTTAAGATTAGGCCTACACTTAATAGGCTACGTAGTAGCTTTATAATTCTTAAAAATATACACTTATTTTTATAAAGTAAGTTCAGTAGCAGCACGTTTCTTTAATAGGCCCCTATGTATAAAAAAGCATTTATTAATATATTAAGCTATACTGCTTGTACTATAATACCTTAGCCTATTTAGGTTATGCATATTTTTTTTAAATTTTAATAGCAGTTACTAACACGTAGCCTATATTTTGTAATGTTTTAAATTTTCAAATGAGAGATTCTTACAACCCAACAGAGAGAGGGTCACCTGCAATCTGACGCTAGGCCTAGTGACCTAATACAGCTAAATATTTTCAATATGCCCAATTATCACACACACAGCCCAAGCTACAATAAAACAGCTAAACCGATATAGGTAGATATCCCACTGTTAAACACTTACGAATACTTACACTACAACCAAAATTCCCTTTGCGCAAGTCTTTTCATATTCACCTAGACTAAGTAGGCCTAATACTGTCATACACTAATTATTAGTATTCCCAACTGTAATGTTTCGAAGGTTAAATTTCGGTGTAAATCCAAAAATAACCACGGGTTAAAAAAAGTTTTCAGTGCCGGTACACAACTATAGATTATATAGGCCTAGTATAAGTGTGTAACACAAGTAACTACTTTTCGAGGAAGAAACTGAAATATATTATAGTCAAGTAGGTACTTTCCGAGGAAGAAACTGAAATATACACGTTGTATTATCGTCAAGTACTTTCCGAGGAAGAAACTGAAATATATTATAGTCAAGTACTTTCCGACTAAGAAACTAAAATATATTATCATCATTCAGTTTATTTTATGCAAGCAGTCTTGAGAGAGAGTGTTCTTGAAAGTCCGTAGCACGCACAATGTATACAAGACCACGCAACTTGATAATACAGTAATAGCAGACAGCTTATAAATGAGCATAGGCATTAAATACATGTAAGTTAGTAATATTTCAAATGCATGTTCTTCCCGGGCTAGTGAGTTTCGTGAAACTATCATGTTTGGGCTTTGTTGAAAGACGCACTTCTATTTGACTCGAGTCTTCGCCAGAGCATACCACCGCACCATGGAGTGCCACGTTACGGAGCGGAGTTGAACGCGAGTTCCCTTTCACGACAACAAAGAATATGGTCAGCCCCTGCTCTTTATTTACAGTTAGGAGGCCTATATTAGAGCTGTATATAGGCTGAAATTGCCTAATATTTCCTACTCATTATATACAAAGAAACTACGCAGTATGTATTCACTAGCGCATCACACACCAACTGCCACGTGGATGCAACGCATTCCACAAATAAGCTTAGAATTTCTTCTTAAGCTACGACCATAAATCATATGCAGCGGATGTTAAAGACAGGAGATAAAACGTCCCATTGCAGACCTATGTTTTTATTCACTCGCAACACATAATGTCCTCCCAAATGCATTAAAATCACTTCTACCAAATACAGCTGGTGATATAAAAAAATATGGCAGCTGTAAAATATACTAAAACAACCTACACCATCCACTCCCAACTGATGCTGAGTTATTACCCTACATTACATCGTGAAATTTGCTCAAACAAGCTTAAAATGTATGCTTCTGGGTGACATATCACATTAAAATTGTATATAAAAACTATTAGGGTGACACATCAAATAAGAATGTAGTTAGGATACTAGATTGCAGGCTCTCACCCAACTGCAATTAGTCCATATTATAACAAGTGAAGTGGGTAAGGGCTAGGCACATATTAGCATAACACGTATAATAATATTTNTAACCTAGGTATGCCTATGTACTGCTNTTCTATTTAATTTGTCACCCACCCTAAGCTACCAAGCTAAAACGGCTGAACCAAACCAATCACTGGAAAAGTAAGTAGGGTTACAACCTTTTCTCAAAAAATTAAACAAGAACTTCCAAGACTGGTAAGTTACTCAACGGCTAATGTTATGATAACTGTAACTATAGAACATTCTATATTCAAGTTTACAACTGTTACTATTTAGTACTGTAACACCACCAACTGAAGCCACAAGTTATAGTCAATAAGTTGTTTTCGTCTGATACGAAGTTTTGTATCCTAGTAGAAATGGGAAATTCCACTGTCCACCTCCATTGATTTGCATTCCAAATTTCTAAAATTGCCTATGCCTACTTGACCTTGCAAAATACTGTTAACTTATATAATTCTTCTATGAGGCCCACTAGTTGCTAGTAGCCCAAGATCCGAATATAAATAGCCAAAGTGTAAGCGTACAGATAACTTTTAAGACCAATTTGCACACTGTGTTGGCAAACAACGCAGCTGCTATTTACCAGACATATGGTGTACCAAATAATGAAAGTATACGCCATTACTTAAGCTTAATGTATCACACGTACAAAAAATAATGATAACAACTTACCTCTGTAATTGTGTTGATCTCTGGTAGGCCATTTGAGCCTGTGGGGCTGCCATTGCTTCGTGGTTGAGACGAGCCACGGGTTGTACAGCTTCCATTACCCGTGTCTCGCAACTTTTTAGCCCTATTTCACCGATAATGGTATTGCATTTTGCAACCCACCATCTCTTTTAAATTTATGCAACACCTATTTTAATTAATTATGCTTCAACACATGCACACACACACACACTAACCACACTATGCTCCCCAAATTCACATACACCATCACTACTTTCCAGTTTTACATTTCATCCAGTAGACATCTTGACAATCATAATAATAATATGCTGGACGCAATAATAATGAACAGTCGACGATATACAGTATTTCTTGCACTTGCCGTCAGAGTAACGGCTTAAAAAACGCCTGTACCATAGTTTGTTTGGTGTTTGTTGTTATCATATACCCTAATTTAAAGCTCATTACATTTTTCTAGTACAGCACAGATATCAACATATTACGCACAGTGCTTACACTTTTTCACAGCACGTTGTTCTTCTGTTATTCCTGTAATTTAAAAACGGGTCTGTAAAAGTCAACTGTTGTCCCGTATACAGTAATAATATCATCCGAACCCACATCGCCTTGTCGGTAAATGGTTTCACTGCGAATTTGTACCACAAGTTACTTCTTTGGAATACATCTCAGTCGGCGATCCACAGACTTCTGCTGACGTAATCGGAATGATCCTTCCTTTGCCGCATTCCATTTTCACCAAAAAACCAACCAAGATCACTTGTTGTAGCACGAACGATTCATCTACACACGTGTCCTCAAACATGGCAAAGCTCAAATGGCTGCTAGTAATTAAAAATCAGAATGACTTCCCATCCTCACCATCGAACTTCACCCCAATATTTTCCATTTTTGAACTCCAGCTTCGATTTTTAAGAGACGAATAAACAAACAAACATTCGTTTGTTTTCTTGACACTCACGTTCTCATTGGCATGTTATTACGAACGAAGCCAAACCAGTGTGATACGACAGCAAAAAATACGTTTTAAAATGCAATTCAATTTGTTGACAACAGCCCAAAAGATTCCTGATGTCACAAGTACGTTCGCGAAACCATATTTTGCTAAATGTATGCTCTTTGCGATTGACGAAAAGCCAGGTTCACTTTAAAAAAGACGTTGTTGTATCTATTATCCGTACGAGGAACACTCGCGGGCACTTCTG
This sequence comes from Machilis hrabei, assembly GCA_003456935.1. Classification (NCBI taxonomy): domain Eukaryota; kingdom Metazoa; phylum Arthropoda; class Insecta; order Archaeognatha; family Machilidae; genus Machilis; species Machilis hrabei. The sequence continues at coordinate 7,127 of KZ875294.1, forward strand.
ATTTTAACACTGGCGTAGGGCGAATGTTGTGTTATTCAAAACAATGGCAGAACAAAATAAAAAAAAACACGCACCAAAATGTTGATAGTTGCTGTACTCTATACAGGCGGTGGTATCCACACACACGATACGGAAAGACGTATCTCTTCACGGCTTTTCGTTATCTCCTCTCCTCTCTCTCCCTCCACATGTGAAGTCAATGAACTAGTCCTAGAAACCACAGCACACTTGGACATGCGTTGCAAACAGGTCTGGACGAGTCCAAGTCTCAGCGCGGGGGAGAGGAATAGACTGAATGGGAGGAACAGGGGAAAAGAGGGGAAAGGTTAGGGACTAATTCCACAGCGACTGAAGTCCGAAAAACAACGGGGACAATCTCCGTAGTGAATTATGTACCTAATAAAGTGCTACGCTAAACAATCGATTGTAATATCAGTAATTACAGTTTATATGTATTTCAGACACATTTAAGTAACAAATTCATAACTTAGCCTATGCAAAATTATATCGTCTGTCATTACACTACACAACGTACATTATAGTATTAAAAGATTTTTATACTACACTGATCAACATAACGTTATACAGGTTATCGTTATCATTAGATTCAACAGTGTGTCTGAATGTATTTCGGCTATAATGTTATGTTTTTGTGTAAATAATAAATGTATTTGAACTGCTTATTTAAAGTTTTAACTTAAAAATAGAACCAAAATAGTTTTCTATCAGTATAAGTTGATGGTCAATACAACCTATTGACTACAGACTTTGTACTTTCGTCAGTTTAATTCAATAAATCGTTCTGTAGCTACAGTTTCGAAGCGCTGGCATGTTCGTTCGAATGCATGCTCGACGAACGAACAACTCAAAATGGCCGACATTCAAGAGGAGGAGAATGCGCGAGGATTTCAGGAGTTCAGTTCAGTATATCAGTATCTAATAGCTTAAATTATACCTTGGCTTTACGTATAGTTTTGTTATATGCAAACCACTGTAAGAATTTTGCTCACATACAGTGAAGCATAACTTACGATTATTCTAGTAAGTGATAATGTGTGAACTCTAATTATAGTACAACTATTTCTGTCAACTCCTTTCCATACGTAATTCATTCGTATTTCTATCCACAACAATGGATTCTCTAGTACCCTGTTCGTACATACTAATTTAACAACGCATGATTTACGTTTGAAACTTTTACGCATGCAAAGCACGATTATTGCTGCTTAAGAGAAAATGTAAGATACAAGCTAGCTACGTGTACTTTGACCANTACGCAAGACTGTAGGAACTGTGATAACTTAAACGTGCTTTAAAAAATGTGCGTCGTTGGCGTTAAATATGCTGGCATTGCAACATCGTACTTACACGATGGCACGGCAACGTTGGATACCAACCAATGACACTTAAAGTGTGTTCAAACAATTGTCCTTGAAGGACAAGTGGCTTTGGGCAGGTTCGCGTTCGATTTTAATTTAAAATGCGCTCATAAAATCGTGTGGTTACAGTTTACTAACATATTTTTACATTATAATTTGAAAGTACTATTATAACCCATAAAAGATAAAAAATTGTATGCAGGCAACAATCTAATTCCTTTGTTATAGGGTGGAGGGTGGAAAGGAAAACAACATTGTACAAAAAACTATCTTTGCTGTCAAACGAAACTAATCTTCGAAAAATATTTAAAAATCGAACCAAACCACATTAAACACTTTTAAAGTAGCAGTGTGTATACATAACACAGCACAATACGTTCNTTACTCTCCTGCAAGCGACTCAGGTCGATAATACGGCTACTACCGGATACCAGAAAAGTCCATTTGGCAACGCGGCTTGGGCTTGGCGCCACCGTACAGCGGAGCAGACTTGAAACTCCAACCGCCGCCATCTTCTCGTGCGTTGCAGTTAGAGTTGGAGCCAGAGAGTGGGGACGAGGTGAGTAGGAAGGGTGTTGTTAGATGTTCCATCCCTACGGCGAAATGTTTACCAGACTTGACGGCGTCTCATACAATTTTGAATTTTTTCGCATTTTGTTCAGACACCAAGTAAAAACTAGTAACACATTTACAACAATAGAACTGAACATGTCTTTGAATACAATACTGACGAAAAAAATTGCATCAGAGTAGCAGTATAGAACATGGAATTTACTTTTAATTAAATAATGACAATAAATTACCCTGCATCATCCCACTAGCAGTCATGAATTCTGCTAAAAATAACAAACTGGTAAAAACAACTAAACTAATATTTTACGTGATTACAGCCTACTTTCGTAGCAAAGAGCCTCTGAAACCATGCTTTCATATAATTATATTTACAGTAGTATTATATGTTTCATGATTAAAACTATTGTTTCTTTTTTACGATAAGCCACTCACGAAAGGGTATATAACCTGTAATACAAAAGCACTACTTTAAATGTACCTCGTATTTGAGTAAATATATATAAAAAAATGTTTACAAGGTACAGTAATTATAAATAGGACTGACGCAGTTTAACACACAAATAAATTCAGGAGTACCAAAACTTATTCAAATTTCTGTACTTTTTCACCATCTCTTTTCTGTCCTTAATTGTAAGGCCTGATTTATCAACTAGGTACAGTAAACGCAAAAGGACAAACGGATAAAGAGTTTTTACCCNGTACAAAGAGACGCACAATACGACAAGAAAGTAGCCTCCATTCCTTTATTATAAAGGTTTATCAGTCAAACCATTTGATTATTTGAGGATTCGTTAGATCCAGAGCTTCTGTGAAAATTAATTTATCTATAATGGACGACCCTGGATACAAATAAAAAAACTCTAAGTGCAAATACTTGATTTTTAGGTTCGTTCAGTTAGGTTAGATTAGGTAAGGTGATTATTAAGGCTTTATTAAAATAATATAATATAAACCGATATATCATCGCGACTATTGTGCATGCGCATGCGCAGAAATCCCGTCACGATCACTCTGGTTCTACCGGGACGTGCTCTTTTTTCTCTGTAGCTCCTTGGATACTTGTATCTTTCGGTTCGTAGTCTCACGCCTCTGAAAACGAAGGTCTAATTGAGATTCCATCCATGTCGCAACGACGATCCAGGAAGATTGTATTTTGCGACTCACTTAACAAATGGCCAGTGGTGAGTTCTTTTACATGGAATACTTACCGATGAGATACCACTTTTAACGCCCCTTCTGGAAGACGCCAACGATCAAACCTTAACGTTCACAGACGGACTCGTAGGACAACCCTTTATACACAGTGTATCCTACAGTGTCCTAGAATGAGCAGTGATTAAAAACCCTATCTCGCCNGTGGGAAAAAAAGTGAAGGTTTTGGATGCCAAATTTGATAAACTCGCGATGGTAGGTTTTGATTCTGTACATATTTCATCATAATATCTGATTCTGTACATATTTAATCATATTCCTTCATGAAATTTCAATATTCGAATATCTTTTGTATAAAATAAGGTTAACGCTGAATTTAAACACGTACTTTTATAAGACAAAAAATGGTGATTAAATACGTAATTATGAGGCTAAACGTATTTTTTAAGAATAAACAGTACCCGCTATTGAAATATGTACAAAAATGGATAATAGATGGCAGCACCTTCCATCGCGAGTTTGTCCCTTTTGGCATCCGCATAGCAACAACAAATTAATTTGAGTTTTGCATATTACTTATTCTATAGACTACAACAGAGATGGTGGTAGTAGAGGTTTATTATCTTTGAATTTCAGCTGTTTTATGATGATTGAATCACCTATAACNCAAAACGTTTGAATTTCAAAGTCAACAAATCTCAACTGTTGTATGTTATGTTACTCGTGATGCTTCTGTCTCAGAAACTGTGCACCTATGAGCATTACTATTTCCAGTTTTTTGTCCCCTGCCTTCTGGAGCCTCGCTTGCCGCTCTCCTTAGCTGCCTGTTCATAGGTCCGTTTAGCGCGTACAGCCGATAGATGGCAATGCTTACGTCCTGTATGTAACACGGGAGGTCAGTGCTTACAATGTTACATTTTTATATAATTATTTNATCAATTATGGACCTATGAGCTAAGAAGAGCGATCCAGAAGGCGGTGTTTTTGTCACATAGTGGAGATTATTATTGAACTTTCAATTACACATCTATACGTATACGCGGATGGACTAGATACATACATAATTTCACCTTGTTCATAGATACGAAAACAATAGCGAGAGAGTGTTGCCATCTGGTTAGCTCCTTACGAAGTTATAAAACGAAAATATGTATCACAACCATCATCAGCTGTTTGCCTTCAACTAAAAAAATAGGGTATTTATTTACTTTCTTTGAAAAACAGCTCACGATAATGATTATATGAGTTTATGGTCCCATTGTTCTGACTTCGAAGGTCTAATGGAGACCCTCATCACATCGTAACGACGTTTGAGGATGACTGTATTTTGCTACTCACTCGACACATAGTCGGTAGTAGGTTCTTTTACATCGAGTAGGCTAGCACACTTTGAACGTCCCTCCCGGAAGACGCTTACTATCATATCCTAGTGTGGAGTATTTCACAAGCAGCCTCGTAGGATACCCCTTTATACTCAGGGCTATGAGTCAGCTCCGGAATTTGAACCCAGGACCTGCCGATGAGGAGGCGAGCACTCTACCATTTGGTTGAAAAGTTAGGAGGAAAGAATATCAACATTCTTTCCAATACGAACAGATTGAGGGAGCAACTGATATTGTGGCACCTTCTCTTACTTTTATTATAGCAGGCCCTACAATGGCTTTCCACACAGTTCACCTTTCTGTGTCCGCCTACGTCTGCGTCTGCGTGTACGTATTTTATAAACCTGGCACAAGATTTGCTTCTGACTTTTTATTAAAGCACAACAAACTATAGTCGTTGCACTTGTGCTTTTGTTCTTAATGTATTATCTACAATTACAAACACTAAACACACACGAAAGTCAACAAATGCGTAAGTAACTTTACTTTAAACATACAGCATTAACTTAACTTCGCCTGAAATATGCTTAGTTTTTAATATAAGCTATATATAGTCTGCCGTACGTATTCAGTTTTATAACAATGTTACGAATGTTTCTAATTATTATTTAATTTTACATGTAGGCCCTACAATCTGGCTGAAGCAACAAATATCGTTTTTGTGTGTGTGTGTGTGGAAACGTTTTGTTTTGTTTTCTATTCCATAAAATGATAAGAATACTTTTTGAATTTAACACATTCCAATGCTTGAGTTCGTAGCAAGCAATTAGAATGAGTGATCNAAGTCACGATGTGGCTGGCTGGCAACTATGGTTGAATTAAACTTGGCAACGCAGCGTACGTGGCAGCTGACAACCGGACCTTGATAACTAAAAAAGTTTAAAAGCAAGGAGGTAAAGGAGGGACAAAAGAGGTTTGGTGTGGGGCAGAAGGAAGTAGGGAGCGTCTCGAGCAGGTTATAAATGCCTGTGGTAGCGCATTAGAAGTAGTAGAGTGTAGAATAGATAGCGGTTGAATCAGACGTACTGTATAGCTCAAGCTTTTAAAAATACTGAATATTTTACTACCAACAACTGCATTTAGAAAATTATATATTTCCCCATTCTAATAAAAAATTAACGTATAAATATACACTAGAAAAGCAAGAATACTGGAAGTACTATTCTGGTTAGCACTGCACTGCGGTAACTTACGTAATGACGTGGTTGTTACGAAGTGTATGTACACTTTACAGTTTGGAAACGAAAAAGAGTATAAAGTATAGATAAGCTTAATTAATAAGTTAGGTAATAAAAACTAACTATTTATTTCTCTATAATAGTTGATTTCTTGTATGTATGTGTTTTAATATGTGGGGTCTACTCCAGGAACAGATTCAGGGCTTAAACAAATGCACGGCCAATCCATTTATTAGAGGAGTGATCATCCTAGCCACTTGAATAAAATGAGGCAGAGCCCCATCTTGCTTAAACCACATGTGCTGTGTTTGTATTTAAGTAACACTCGAGCTTATGGATAATCCCTCCATGTTACCAAGCACTGAGTGCCAATAATTGAATAGAACCAGAAATAATTAATGTGGAGTGCTTAAGACTCAGCATTGCTGAGCTCCTAAACTAGGTAGAATTGTTTCGAGTGTAATCACAAAAACGTGTTTTCGTTCGTTCTGGTTAAAGTAAGTTGAAATCGGGTAAACAAGCCCGACATAACATACCTTGTACCACATAAAAGTTATACTTAAATCGCTAAAGTAAGACTATATTGATAGGAAATTGATNACTAACCTTATGCTCATGGCAGTGAGTAGGTCCCGGCACCGTCCAATCAGGATTATATAGGCTATATTATAATTAAGTTATATTTAAATTAATGAATCACTGGATATTATANTTACTATTTTTCGTTTTGTAACATGAATCATCTCCGTTAAAATTATAAGTGAATGCGGTAATAAAATATTAACCACACTAAATGACTCAAGATATGTCGATGAGACGTAAAACAGTAGTTCCTCAGCATTGTGGTTATGTGTATATATAGGAAATGGGCAAAGCATAATGTTTTGATTAAAGTTGTAGTTGGAATCATTCACTTCTTGCCGTATTGATAGTATGAACATAAAAGTCGACATTTTTAAAAGGCAAACAAAATGGCTGACATGTTCGAAATTTGCGTTTTTGACACGGTTTGTTTCAGGTGTTACTCAAAAAAGTTCGTATAGAAATTGGTCAAGGAGTTAGGGGTTATTGTCAATTCTAGCAAAAGCTGTAACTTGAAAGGGTGGTCGAAAAAGTAGGCGACATTGTTGAAACTTCCGAATTTGACGTGTTTTACAAGGGATCATTTTAGAAATCGGTCAAGTGATGTTGAAAATGTGATAAAATTCTGCCCCGCCTTGAATAAATAGTTGAAAACATTTGGCAACTTAGACGAAATTACGTTTCTGACATAGGCTATCTTGCACTGGGTAATGAAACTTACGTTTTTACATGTTGTATAGACCCTACTAGGAATAATTCTCTTGAAATTTGATAAAAATCGGTCAACAAATTACGTCGCTTTAGCAAATTTCATTGAACACACAACTTTGTAGAAAAAAGGCGATAAGGGCGAAATTTATGTTTTTGACCTGTATTGTTTAAGTGCCCATTCAAACGAAGACTGGCGAAAACTAAGCAAGGAGTTCAAGTGCTATTGCAATCACCCAGAAGCTTCCACTATGAAATAAATATTAGTCAAAATGGTCGAAAATTATGTTTTTTCATCTCTTTTTTAGGGTTTATTCACGCGAAAATAAAAATGGATTTTTTGGATGATTTTCTTATTTGTACGTGAATGTGTAACCTTTTCAAAAGATCAGCTGTTCAAGCGCGACAGCCATTTTNGAGGTGAACACGCAAATGGAAGATCGCTCGGCTCAATGATCCACTGTNTTAGGAAAAAGAAGCTATTAAAGCAGGACTAGTGTCGCCACGTAGTGAGTGGTGGTAAACTGTAGAATCTTCGTAAAGTTCCTGTTTGATTTGGACATATACAGTACTTGATACTATGCCATTCTGTGTCGAATTACACTTTCACAGTGACGTTTTCTGGTAACGCAATTTATACTGTGTGGCGTAGATTTCATGATAGTAATGGCCTAAAGACTCAGCAATCCTGAGCTCCGAAACTATAGGTAGAATTGTCTCGAGTGTAATCATAAAAACGTTATTTACTTAGTTCTGGTTAAAGTAATGCGACATCGGCTAAACAAGCCGTGCAGAACACACCTTGTACCATATAACAGTTATAATTAAATCTCTTAAGTCAATACTATATCTTGATAGGAAATTGATTGCTAACCGGGACTTTAGACTACCGATTTAATTATAACTGTACTAACTACATAAAGTTTTTGTGATTATACTCGAGACAATTTCTACCTAGTTTCGGAGCTCAGCATTGCTGACTCTTAATATGTGCGATAAGCATTACCGCATTTGAAGACAGCAGAATATAAACGAGTATATGTTCTCTGTGTCACTTTGTACTGATTCCAAGGAAAGTGAAAAAAAAATGTAGTTGTATGTAGCAATTAAAACGAAGTTCTTACTATCAGCATTCATGCGACCATCACGCCACCACGCCCAGTTCTTTTTATGTCTCGTTTGAGTAGTATAAAGTTACAGGTCACTCAGACATGAACAACTTGTTTAAACCGTTAGCTAAGATAAGTGTTATCACTAACTCTTACAACGTAGCAGGATAGGTTTTTTTTTCTTGCATAAATAAGCAATTTTTTTACGTTCGGTAACCTTCACTTTGATAACTGTAGGCTAGTGATAATTACCAAGCTTTTTTTATCCGCTTACAAAAACTACTATTCTGTTATCTATGCACCTTAAAACAATGCATCTAGGCTATAATAAATTTGCCGTTGTTTGTGAAACAGTGTTCGCAGATGAACCCGCCCAAATATAAGGCCTTGTTCACATTGTTCTAGTCTATTTTATAATACAATAAGTAATGTTCTTGTAGGCTGATGGCTTCAGTAAAACCAGATATGAATTAGGCCTATAGGCCTATGTATTTTAGTACATCTTTACAAGTACCTAGCTGGAACGTCTTTATGCTACGTTGCCACATCAATACCAAGATATGCAACACATATAGCCTAACTGCAATTTTTCGTCATCGATATACAGGGTGTTTAAAAAGTGTGTACAAAAAATTGGAGAGCGTGTTCTTTGGACCCAATAATGTTATTAAATTTTTTTTCGCAGACCTTTCAGACTAATGGTTTAGCCATAATAAAGCAATTA
>KZ875297.1:13537-25864 GCA_003456935.1 Machilis hrabei
AGAAAGTTAGGATTTCTTTTCCGACCCAGGAAATATTTCACAGCTTACAGAAAACAGAAGTGAGAGAAACAGGTCTGTAATTCGCAGGATCCTGTTTATCTCCTCCCTTGTGAATTGGAACAACGTTTGCAGTCCGCTAGCCGTATGGAATGTTTCCGAGGAATAAACTCTTCCGATATAGAGTTGTGACAAATGGTCCGAGATTTTCAGCTAAAAGAGATTAAACGCGGTATGGAGTACCATCAGGACCCCGGAGCTTTACTAGGTTTAACCGACTGTAAAAGCTTAAAAACCCTTTCACTCGTAATTAACGTCTGTGATATCTCATTGATTTTTTCGGTAACAAAATTGGATATATTATTTACATTCTCATTTGTAAATACTAAGCCATATTGAAAGTTTAGTAAATCTGCCTTTTTGGTTGTCTCCGAAACGATTTCTCCTGATCTTTGATTCTTTATACTTGTGGCACGGGAGGCGCGAGGGAGGCACAGCAAAGTAATCANAAACTGCATAAGTAACGGCTTCAAATTCCGCTANGTGCCCCCTTGTGAGGAAGGCGGATAGTCACGTGATCCGTGCTCGAACAGTAGCACTGTTTCACGAGTTCAGTTATTTTGCGAAGGTAGAAGTTGATGTATGATCAGTTATTTTCGAGGTGTTTGTTTTTAGTTTTGTGATTTTCGTGGAAAAGTTTTTAAGTACAGGCGCTGGAAGTAAAAAACGTGAATTATAAGTATTATAATTATAAAAAGGAGGTGCGTGGGAAAATTAATTTGACATTCGGAAAAACAAAGAACTACGCTTGGTATAGATAGGATTGATTATATGGGAGGCGTTTGGAAAATTTGGCAGCGAAGGAAGGCTGGAACAAATAAGTTTGAAAACTCGTGTGCTATAGTTTATACAGTGTCTAGAAAATCTAAACAAAATCTCTTTTGTATAGAGAGTGGATGTCTCAGAGCTAGAAGAAAGTTGCAGTTTCAGAAACTGTAGGAAGGTGTGCATTAGAACTTTCTTTAATTCAAACATGTCTTAAAGCAAAACTTTCATAAGTTCTATTTAATCTCGTGTTGGTGGCTGAAAATTCATTTAGGTCTCTAACTTTTGGGGGTTCACCTTAATTTAGTTAACTCACCTTAAACAAGCCGTTCGTATTCAATAGTTATAGCTCTGGATATAACGATACATTATGGCATATGTTAATTAACATTTCTATCCATTATCTACTGTAGATACCTGCAGAATCCGTCCATTGATCCGTTAAATTCGTATCTTTGACAACGTGGCTCCACTCTGATATTCCATTTTTATTATAGTGTGATAGGGCTAGTAGTTCGTCCTCTTCCGATCTGTTCACTACTCTAACACAATGCAAAATGGATTACAGCGGAATGGTGTGGGCAAGCGGAGAAATCTGTACATTTGAAGACAAGTTCTTCATGTCTCTAATATCCTACCACAACTTGCAACTAAAATTTATATTTGAAGGGCTGTCAAGCTCTTCCATCCATCCATCCATCCATCCATCCATCCATCCATCCATCCATCCATCCATCCATCCATCCATCCATCCATCCATCCATCCATCCATCCATCNATCCATCCATCCATCCATCCATCCATCCATCCATCCATCCATCCATCCATCCAATCATTCATTCAGCCTTTTTCTACCATTTCTATTTTCAATTTTTCCACCTTTTAAAATATTCTTTTAAGCCCTAGTCATTAGGACAAAATGATTTTAAGTTTTCAAAAGCTGAAGAAGAACGAAACTGATTTCATTATCTCATCAAGAGACTAGACACAGACTTACAAGAAAAAAGAAGGGTAAGTTAAGAGGATATGCCGTAGGAATGAAAAAACGTAAAACTATTTAACGTGTTTAGTAGGATTTATTGTAATATGTGATTTCAATGAGTGAAGTATACACTACCTCATGGATGTTACGAAACTCATTACTCCAAAATAATTGCTCATTTAATTAATTTGATCACAAAGTGTAAAAACCTACAGCAAGTGTTAAACAATTGATAAAAATGTAAAAAGTGTTACCACATATACTTGTAATATGTTAACCAAACTGGTATGTGTTTCAGTTAATCAGTACTGAAACAAATCTGAACTTAAAACGTATATATGAGTTCAAAAAATGTCGTATAATTTTTTGTATCCCACTGGGTTGGTGTGTAGTACATGCATTAAATATAAACATATTTATACGATAAATAAATTATAAACTACGGTTGGAGTGATGTCAAATAAAATAGATATGTTTCACTGGGTGACATTTAATAATATTCAATCAACTGTACACCAAAATTTCTAACATAAACTGCAGTATTGTTTTGATATTTACATTTATGTAACGTTAGCATATTTGGGGACAAGAAAATCACACAATCTATATATTATTATGGCAAGTTCTTCTATAACAGACTGAGCAATTAGTTACGTTTATGACATGCTGGATTAGAGGCGAAGTCTAGTACAAAGAGTAAACTGTGGTCTTCAACACAGTAACATGAGATAAAAACTGGGATTGGCATTTTGCNGTATATACAGATATTAGTTAGAGAAGTGAGGGCATTCAATGTCCGCGTTATTACATGCAGATAAGCAGATTAATGGTAGTGGCTTTAATTTAGTTAAATGTGTAATACGTTCATGTATGTACTAAATGCGTAATTTGTTTTTATCTAGGTTTTCAACCTCAAAAAGAAGTCATCACATCGCGTTGAAGACAAATCTATGCAACCAGAGGAAGAGGCTGGAATTATTAAAATAAACAAAAAAGAAGGAAACTTTAGTCAACATGGAGTCAATGGGATTGCCGTAGACAAGAACTTAGATAAAGTCTATTACTGTCCACTTGCAGGCTACAAAGTACATTCCATCCCAGGACGAGTTTTGAGAAACCAGAAGTTAGCCACCAACCCAAAGAAGCTAAGGCACGTTGTTAAACTGGAAGGCCACAAGGAATCACACAGTGACGGTATATTCAGTGACAGCGAAGGACGTGTCTACGCAGGACTGCTGGAGAAAAATGCTGCGGCTGTTTGGAGTCCTGCTTACAAACTATCTCCAATGACTACCATTGAAATGACTAAAGATAGATCAAACCAATGGGTGTCCATGTTTGCTATTAGAGGCTGTTGGCTCTACATTGCATCAAATCGTCTTCATCAAATAAAAAATGGCGAAGGACTCCACAAGAACGAGAAAAATAATCNAATTCTACGTCTGTACATTGGTACCCAGTCCTATTTGGACTGGTTAGGTCAAACAATTTGTCCTCAGCCAATCCCAGTTGGGACTAACAGGCCGTCAGGACAACTTTCTGGAGGAAATGGCAGCGAGGGGGAAAGTGAGACTGAAGAAGATGAAGAAAACACTGAAAACAGTGAAGAAGAAACTGAGAACAGCGAAGAAGAAGTGGAAAACAGTGGAGACGAAGCTGAAGAAGTAGCTGAAAACAGCGGAGTAGAAGACGAAGAAGTAGCTGAAAAGAGCNAACAAGAAGCTGAAAACAGCGGAGTAGAAGCCGAATAAGAAGCTGAAAACAGCAGAGAAGCAGCAGCAAACAGCGGAGAAAAGTAAGCAGATTACTGTGTAGGTTTTTAAGTCACATTGATGTTGATTTAAATACCATAATTATATAATACATACATACGTTCAAAAATTGAACCTACACTGTCAATGTCTGTGATTTTTAACTTTCTTTAAGAGGGTTCATCATGCTATATTTCTGGATTCAGTGGAACAAATCCGGGGAAATAAGAAGTGAGACACATAAAACAATGCCTTGGATTTATTGTGGTGTACACTTTNCTAAACCTAAATACAGTATACAATAGTATTTGTAATTTGCATAATTTTTGTTTTCTTGAGACAAATGGGACAATTAACCAAATAACATGTATGGAATTGTAGGCCTAAACAGTTTTTGAAAACATTACACTAAAATAAACTCCAGGCATTGTTTTATGTTTCTCACGTTATATTTACCCAATTTTTTCCACATAACCCAGAAATTGAACAATTTTCTGTTTTGGAGCATGACTTCCGTCCATGAACTTCCTTAATACCATACCCAGTAACACTTCGAAATATTAATAGGTAATGAGAATATACTGTATTGTTCGGAATATAAGTCGGCCTTTTCCCCCTACAAAGCGGAGCCCAATTCAACTTTAGACACTCGTTCAGTGACATTAGAAAGGACTGCGTATTATTTATTACTCTAATTTTCTCTCAAGATTACGTTCAGGGCTGGTAGTAATACAATATGACCTTTATTTATTTATGCAACCCAAACATAAAGTTAAAACAGTAGGCCACTCAGAGAGCCTAGAGAGTGGCATTCGAGCTATTAGGGTGCACTCTGTAAACATTTTGCGCAGTTAAATTTCAAAATTAAACTTGCTCAAAAATTATCCTCGCTAACTGTAAGCAGCTCTCGATGGAACAATCGAATACTACTCCAAAGGTTATTGATATCATTCATTCTCAATTTGTTGTTAGCATCTTGACTATCATCATTACTTCCCATACATAGGGGTATATAGTACAAGCAGGTATAACACTAGTAGAACTTTGAATGAAGCAAAAACCAGCAGGAATTCACAAATAGACTGCTTCAATCATTACAGCAAATAGCATTACTCCGACTCTAGGAAATATGTCGTCATTCGTTTCAAACAGCTACCATACACAAAGGTCAGATTGTGCTCCGACATCTCTCAGCTCACATCGACCATCTTAAAAATTATGGACAGAATACTCAAAAACCGTATTCAAGCTTACCTAGAATCTAAAGACCTTTACCATCCAGGAACAATAGGATTCAGGAAAAAGCATGTCTACCACAAATGGGTTTGTAAAGCAAAATTAAAAAAAGAAAAGAACAAATGCGGCCATATTATTCGATTTCACCAAGGCATTCGACCTGGCACAGCACAGCCTTCTACTAAGAAACATGCAACATCTGGGCATACATGGAAAAATACTTAAATGGATCGAAGCACTCATAAAATCAAGATGAGTAGCTCTGCGATTAAGAGAAACAATCTCAGACTTTATAAATCCTGAGCAATATGTACCACAAGAGAGTTCTTTAAGCCCCACGTTTTTTAATATATCTATTTGCAATATGTACTACGAAACTTTACTTCAAGTACTAAAGTCTTGGNATATGCAGATGATCTTGTCATCTGGATCGAAGCAAAGTCTTTCAGTACTTTGAAAACTAAATTACAGCAGGCATGCAATACGGCCAACCAATGGGTGATAGAAAATAAGTTCCAAATCTGTGTCCCCAAAACAAAAATTACGCATTTTGGACAAGCAAACACAATATTGCACCAAAAATTAACGGCAACCACATTGAACAAGTGACCAGTCACAAGTAGCTTGGCCTTATCTGGGATAGAACACTTACTTTTCATAAAGATGAAGCACACAAAATTAACAGAGCAAAGACATCTATGAACGCTGGCAGCTCCTGGGGGGCATCAAAGCAAACCATCCTGCACACATACAAATCAATGACATAACTATTCATTCTGTGGATGGCTGTGAAGTATTTACAACAGTGTCCAAATCGAAAATAGAAAAGCTTAATTGAGTACAAGCAACAGCTCTTAAACTCTGTATAAGAGTAGCATCAAATGAAATAGCAGACATCGAGTCAAATGTCCCACTAATAGACAGACCTGTTAATAGATGAAAGACAAGCNAATACTGCAACAANACCCTTCTCAGAACGAGAAAAAAGGGATGGCTAGCAAACCAAATGTAATTGCAGCCCTTTCAATTTGCTTCCCTTCTGTTGTACCGCTCTACGTTGCTTGAAATCAAAAAGATTTCGCGTGAATGTTCAAAGATGGTGACACGGTCTAGAGCTTCTTCGCGCCACGTTGCTACGCATGAGATCGCGTCCTGTGCACTCGGGCCTTTAGTAGAAATATAGTAGAGAATCGANACTAGAGGACAGTTGAGTTGACNTAAAAGCAACGTAGTACAATATGGGGGGATAAAGTGATAGATAGTTGTGTTAATCTGCGATATAATTATGTTTAAACGACCCTAACTTCGACCCTTGAATTCGGGTCCTCTCGCCTCCCATCGAGTCTTTTCGCTTCCATGTCGTTCAAAGGAAAACACAATATCCAGAAGCGAAAGAAAAATTAATAATGACAACATTCTTTAATCACAGCTCGGCTCACAACTTCACTAAATCTTAACGTACCTCTCGTCTATTTCTCAGATCTCACAGCTAGGTTCGCAGCCTCTAGTATTTAAGCGTCACTATATTACTAGTCTTAAATATTATTTACGGTTACTTGGTTTGTATTCAATGTGGTGCCAAAAATATGCATAACACAATGTATCAGCAATGCTTTGCATTTTATAATCTTTCGTTTAGTAATCCTGCCACATTTCCAAAAGCAATGTAATTGGTTATGCATTAAATGGCAGGCATTCTATCTACTCGTTAACCACAGTGTGTATGATTCCATCATATGACATCTTATGTTTAATGGAGAACATATCAACGATAGAACGGCTGGCACATAGCTGGTGGTCCATTGAACACTTATCGATAGAACCTCACTTTTAACGTGGATTGTTGTCGGACAACCCTTTAGACTCAGGACTATGAATGAGTAGGCTCCGGGGTTTGAACCCGAAATGTACCGATCAACTATTATGTTGCACTTGAATTTTTGTTAAGTATAAGTCACGAATGTGTGTATTCTTCCTATTAAGCCACTCTCATAAAGACAGGTAGACGTCAAATTCATATTTAACCTGCTTGATGCCTCGGCCACAAACAGTTTTACTAAGGACGCTACGAGTAAAAAAGATTACCACCNTGTTAGACAGTGTAAGCGGCCACACTGCACCATGGACGCTACGGATGCTACACTTGCTACGTTGGACACGTAGCCAGCGATCCGAGGGAACGGATTTTTTGNTGGACGTCGCCGACTACGCGATAGGAATAGTTAACCGTACTATCAATATTATATTTAGTTTTTTACTATCGATAGTGCCATCGACATCAGTCGGCTTTACTTAAAGCGNGGGAAATNACTATTTTAGTTACGTTTTTGGTCACTAGTNCCAAATAGAGATGGAAAGGGAAACATTAGCACACTATATCACTTCAAAATTATGTCCTTTACATGCTGGTGTTACATTTAATAAACATTATAGTCTGTTAAGAGCGCAATATTTGTTGTAATGAAAATCAGACGTAGTTTTCATTAGGACGTAGATCATGGTACATTTTGAACAAACACCTGCCATCTTTGATGAAGACGACCACAGCGTAGCTTTGTGTGTGGCCACCTAGTGTAGCATCCGTACCGAGCGTAGCGTAGCATCCATAGCCCAACAATTGGATATTAATCTTCAATCGAATACAAAACTACGACTGCGCTGTTAACATGTGTTCCCGGTACTTAAATATAGATTCATAAATAAGTTACTTACTGTAAT
Organism: Machilis hrabei; assembly: GCA_003456935.1. NCBI lineage: Eukaryota > Metazoa > Arthropoda > Insecta > Archaeognatha > Machilidae > Machilis > Machilis hrabei. The sequence continues at coordinate 21,047 of KZ875297.1, forward strand.
ATCCTCACATAGAATTTAGCTTGCACTTGTATACTAAGTACAAACGTATGTCTGTTGAAACACACTTGGTTGTCAATATTGTTTGGATCACAACAGAGTCTGGGAGAAGGATTGTGTCTAAAGAAAGAACTATTGTTTGTGTGGGCATAGGCGTCGTGTTTCCTGGGCATATGCAATAAACTTAATAACAGGATGTATAGGAAATTATTTGTCAACGGAACAGCAAACTGTATCTCAATTACGAAGATATTATCCTTTAATTCCCGTCAAACTTCCTCGCGAAGAAACTGCTTTCACTATTAATAATGATTTATTGAACTTTTATAGCGTGTCGCTGCATCATTAAGTCGTCTTCTCTAATTGTAACGTATTGCTGCTGCTGACGTGTAAATTTGACAAAATGTACATATATTATAAATCAGTATTTTACGATGTTTGTCTGTTACAATTTACGATGTGTTGTTTTAGGTTCCGTTGGTATCACTTGAGTCACTTGCAACCGCCAATAATTTAATATTTCATTACAACACAAANCGGCAACAATATTAATATCCCTGGATAAGTGTACGCCACGGTACACAAACCTAGGGTTGGCGTATCCCTGGTGTTAAAACCCTGTGGTTGAGGCAACGCCTGGGGATAGTGTAATCCCCCTTCTGTACACAGGTACTAGGGTTGACGTACCCCATGTAATCAAATCCTAGGGTTGACGTACCTCCTGGGNTATATTATCCCAAGAGATATTATAACTCCAGTATGCAAACTCTGGGGTTGGCGTACCCCTGGTATTAAAACCCTAGGGTTGAGTCATCGCTGGGGTATATTATTCCAAGAGATATTGTAATTCCCTATGGACCGAGTAGCGGGGGATACAATATAACTCGCACTAATGTTTCACCAGGAGGGGGGTACTGTACTCTATATGATCCCTCGGGGCACATCAGTCCTAGGTTTTTGTACCGGCGTGTACACGTGTCCTAGGGCCTGAGTACCGGAGCATANCTTTATTCAGANNNATGGTATAACTCTGTTGCATCCCTTGTATAGTGNNGGGACACGGTACAACAGTTACCGATAACTCCTAAACGATTCAATAGATGGCACTCTTGCATGGTATTGCGGTATACCGTAACTACCTGATAAGGAGAAGATGACTTACACGTGAACTTATATCTCAGCATAATATCTCGTTGCTAAATAAATTAGTCACAGGCTTACCAACACAAAGGTCGTAGTTTCTATACCAAAGTGTTACAGGGGTTAAAAACATACTATAAGTTTTGTTGGCCAAGTGTGTCCACCCTTTGAAAACAAATATAAGTTCCCTTTTTTATCATCATTTACAACCTTCAAAGAAAATAGCAGTATTTTGTCGAAATTTTAGATTTGATGCTCTATGCCATTACTAATTATCGATCTAACAACTGGGAAATTCGATAAAATGTTCAATGTTTTACATTACTGACTATGTGATTTCATTATTTTAAGCAAGATGGCGGCATTTTGTTGAAATGTTAAATAACAGCCATATCTTACGCAAATAAGAACAGTTTTCAATAAAATTGAGAATATCGACAAAAGTCAGAATGAATAGCTAATAAAATTTGTTTTCTTAGTTTAGCATCTGACATATTTAACCCCTTCCCTGATTTTGACGTGACGTCCGCGTCCAACTCTTTTTTCAATGCATCTGAATGTCACTGCGACTCATCTTTTAGTTTTTGCAAGGATTCCCCCACGTTGCCGCTAGATGGCAGGAGCTGCTTCTCTTGTAATTTTCCAGTAAAGCACGTGCTAATTGGTGTAAACAAAGTGTTGTATTTGTGAAAATACGCATTTTTTTTTTCATTTTTTGAAAAAAAATGATCAGGGAAGGGGTTAACAAAATGGTGTCAAGTGTGTTGAACATGCTATAATTATCNATACCAGCCGCTATTAATGGCTAAAGACAAAATTATTAAACAATATCTTTCACAGGTCAATTTACAATGAATTGTAAATATCATTAAAAGTTTCTAAGATTAATATGCTTATTTCACTATCTCCCATTTTTAAATAAAACGGTGGCAATTCTGCCCATACTTTATAATTTTTATGTCTTTCGGTATTAGTGAGTAATTTCAGTAGCAGAAAAAAGACAAATATGCCGCAGTCCGGCATGGGTATCCATTAGGCCTACTCCTACTTGTTTAGACTTGAACCCATAACCATTATATACAAATACATTAAAATTCATTAATCCATGAAAAATTGGTAATATTTTGTGCTAATATTAAACTTCTATTACAAAGAGCTTCCGAGATATCGCCTCTAACTCTAAAACGAAAAATTGGGNCAGAAATCAAAACCATGATTTTTATGGAAAAATAAGTACAAGTGAATAGATACGGCCTATACTTAACGGTTGCAAGCTTTTAGAAAGAGAAAAACTAATAATTCTAGGACAAATACCACATTTTCAGATATCGTACTTGCCATTGAAACGAATAATTGGGACTGGCTTTCCTTTATGGAAGATTAAATACAAATGCAGTAATGTAAGAATCAACCTTTTAGACATTTCTCCGTCGATAGTTTTGAGAACATTCAAGCATACCTACCTTACGTATCTGCAAAGTTAACAATTTTATAAAATATTTAACAAGTTTTAATTGTTGTATCCAACCAACATTATAAAATAACAATAATCATGTATTTGGGGATCGAAGCTAGAATTGAAGATCGAGTGCTGTACCCATAATACACTACTTCATTTACTGAGTTCTAGAACTAGTTTCTCGTTCTAGGTTGTACAGCGTTCGTGTTTTGCTCGAGAGTTATCTGAACATTTGAATGATCAATTTTGGAGTGGGGTGTCTTCACTGGTATTTCAGGAGTGCTGCAGGCACTGCCAGAGGCCAGAGACACACCTTCCTAAATGGTAAAATATATTTTATTCGTATTGGTATCATTTATTTTTTCCCGAGAATGTTTCTGTATCACACAGAACTATGCACGTAGGTACAATGCCAGATTTATTTTCATTTTCGGGGAATCCGGGAACTTATGGACTAACACTTTTTATATTTAATTAGGAAAACATGTTTAACAAAGAATAGTATCTCAGTGCCTTCATTAGGTAATGGACCAATGACGTGGCGTTGATGTTGTGGTTACATCTATAGTACAAACCAACTTTTATCTCTATCAGCTACAGTCTGATAAACTGTATTGTTGTAGGACGTCTAGTAGGTGGATACATTTTGCTATCACCAGTTATTTANTTATTACTATTATCTGGTACAAAGCATGTGCTTGTGACGGCATATTCACGTTACTTTAACACATCTAATTATATTCTTATATGTATTAACAAACTCGAAGGCAATAAATACTACGGAGCAAGAGTAATGCCAGAACTTAATATAAAAAATGACTACAATCACCACTAAACATTATTTGCTCACTTTTGAGGACACAAAGTGCACGAGCCTAAAATCTTTAATCGAAATACGACTAATTATTTTAAACATCTTCCAAACAATTCGGTGGTATATTTGTCCAGTTTTGGCACAGTGCTAACCTCTTGATCACCGACTCCGAGGCCTTCAAGAGTATAAAGGGTTATCCTATCAACTCCACACTAAGGTATGTACGAAGGTGTCTTCCTGGAGGGACGTTAATTGTAGTGTCCCATCAGTAAGTGCTCGATTTAAAGAACCCACCACTGTTAAAACACCATCATACTGAAGGAAGGCAGTACATGTCAGAAAAGTGTGGGTCCATAAACTGAAATAAACAACTCGAATNTTCCAGTTAAATATGGCAGCAGCTAAAATATACGAAGTGTGTGTCATTGCGAATTATGTGCAAGTTCTTTTTCANACTTTATCCAGGCTAATAGCTGAGACAAATTTAATAATTCATTATTAAGAGCATACGATCATATAATCATAAAAGGGAGTAAAATAAATTTTAATTAAACATTACGTTTCAAGAACATGAAATACTATCAATGTCACTAAATCACAAGTATAATAAAATCTTCAAATCTTCTAGCAGTTTGAAACGGGACACTGTCGGATGCAAACAGAAATGAGTACAACTTGATTAAGTATTGCCAGCTTCGTCTTAACTACGTAACTTTAACTTGTTGTTATATTACCCCGGAAAGATANCCTTAACGCTTTACATGAATATACTCTTAATTTGAAAACAGACCTTCAACCCAAAATTATTATTATTTATGTCAGTTTTAAGCCTGCTTGTTGAGTCCCTGCCCCCCTTCTCTTTAACTGTAAACTTTAATTTTTAATTTTTTAGATTTATGGCCACACGTTACTGACAAGATCCATCCGCGTTGCAACGATGCTCCAGGATGATTTAATCTTGCCACTCACTCGACACGTAGCCGATGGTGGGTTCTCNATGGGATCCCACTTTTAACGTCCCTCCCGAAAGACGGCAACGATCATACCTTAGTGCGGAGTGCTTCAAAGGTGAGTAAGCTCGTAGGATAATCCTTTATATTTACGTTTAGGGGCTGGCCTTCCTATCGGGAGGCGAACACTGTACCTTAAAGCCATGTTGTGAGGTTAGGGTTTAAGAATCGGTAGGAGTTCCGTTAATCTACGACCAACACTAGCACGCAGAGGCGTGAATGGAGAAGTAGTATACTACCTCCCCCCCCCCTGCTCCGAGATAGTGGTGCAACACTAATTAAAAACGGAAGTTCTTTATGTGCATAATTCTGTGTTTAATTGATAATTAGGTTTTATTGTCCATTAAACACGCACTTAACTTTAGTTTTAATTAAAGGTGCACCAACATATCGCAGGA
>KZ875299.1:12367-27669 GCA_003456935.1 Machilis hrabei
TGCATATTCCAGCAAACCTTTTTTTTAGTTTTAACTTTATTTGAACGTATTTACGATTTGAATTACCCCAACATGATATTTCATAATTTAAGTATGATGCAATCAAACTATGCTATATAACACCTAAAGCCTCATTATTTAGCAGGTTTCAGGTTTTGTAAGCTATGCCTATTTGTTTTGCACATATTGGGGTTATTGAATTTATATGTATTTTCCAATCAATTCTGTTAATAATATTTAAGCCTAAAATCTTAACATTTTCTGTGTTTTTAGTTCTTTATTATCCAGCAAAAATTTAAGTTTATTAAAGTTGTTTACTTCTTTCATTTTATGGTGAAAAATTATGTAAGTTGATTTTTTCCTGATTTAAAAAAAGTTTATTGTTGTGAAACTTAAGATTATCTTGTTGAAATTTATTTTAGTTTTTATTCGGAGTTCGTCTAATGTAAATGCCGAGACTATATAAGTAGAATCCTCAGCATATATTAAAAGAAAAAGTAATTTACAAATAATATAAATAATGTTGCAGAAAGGGAGAAACCTTGTGGTGTCCCTATATTTGTAGTAAACCTTTGTGAAAATACATTGTTGGAAACAATTACATTAGGCCTATTAGCTAGATAAGACTTTAAAAGATAATTCATCTTACCTCTGATTCCAAGTTTGTTCAATTTCTATAAAATTACAGAATGGTCCACAGGGTGATAAGCATTTTTTACATCCAAAAATAAGCCACATGCAACTTTAGACTGATTAAACGCCTCTAGGATTGTAACATTTAATTTAATTAAAACATCAGCTGTGGAATTTAAATATCACTTTGAAATCTGAATGAAATTGTATTATTTTAAATATTTTTGTTAATGAATTTTGTAAAACGATTATTTATTATTTTTCAAAAATTTTAGCAAGGCAATTAAGAAATACAATAGGTATGTAGTTGTCCGGATTACTTGTATCACCTTTCTTAGACGAAAATATGATTTTACCTTTTTTTAATTGTTTTGGAAATTCACTTGTCTCAAAGGCTCTATAGAGGTGTGATCAAATGAAATCCGTTCGTGTCATGTCCAGCGTATCACGTGAGGTGAATCGAGATCATGTGTTACGTGGCAAGATATGAGCATATGATTGATCATTCGAGAAGGAGTTTTCTTTTGTTTTAGGGGCACCTAACCTGCTTTAGTATGTGTCTTTATTTTCACATGAATTTGCATGTAAAAATTTGTATACTCAAAAGACAGTCTCTCATTATATTGCACTTAAACATTTTTAACTAAACTTTTGACTTCAGTTACTTAAGTACAAATTACTTTTACCATTACTCATATATCTTCATGAATTACTGAATTTTGTAATTTTACTAGAGCTTCAGTATTTTCCAAACTAAACTATTAACTTTTTGAGTTTCTGAACGAATGTGCCATCACTAGGGGTCATTGCAAGAAATGTATAAAAAAAGGCGTATGAGTTTTTCGGTACATAGTTCATTTTACACGTGTCCTTCTACTGAGCATAAATTTCTAACATCAAATCGAACTTTCTACATAAATCTGCTTAACAAGTGACTAAAATAAAACAATGATCATAATTTCCCTCAGAAACATCATGAGATGTTAAAAAAAGTTTAAAAACAGGTGCCTAACAATTTCGGAACACCAGTCCACATTTAGGGTCAGTGAGACACCAGATCAGTCCCAATTTCGGGTCAAATAGACACTAGATCACAGTGGGTCACCCGGTCAAAAGAAAAGTTTGACCCGTTCCATCACCATTTAAGGTCAAACTATAAGGTTAAAGTTGAAACCATACAAGAATATTAAATTCGTATTACAGAAAAAAACAGTATTGAGAAACTCTGGAGGTTTCTGAATTAAATTGTAACTGAATTAAACGTATTTGTTCATATTCATAGTTAAACAAAGTTACCAAATTTAAAAAAAAGGAGCTAGGGCCACACACATCCATATTCAGGATATTGGGACCCCCAAAGTAATATTTGAAGCCAAATGAAACCCACCTGTGCTCATTTAAGGTCAAAAAAAGAATGGTAAAAATCAAATCATAGTTCCACATTTGAAAATAAAATAAAACAAGCTATTGCTACAAAAAATGGTATTAAAAAATAGAGTCCCCGTGTTAAATACAATGTCAACTTTAACCTATCTCTGCTTCTACAGTTTCACATTAAGTGGTTAAAGGTTATGGTATATTTCCAAATCAAGAAACAAATAACTGTAATAGAGGTGAAAAAGTTGGTACACTAAACTCAATTTTGTATTGACATTTTCTCTGATATGTATAGAATTTTAAAAACTACCAAAAAACTGAAAATTAACCGTGATTTTCACTGGTATACACTAGTAATACATTCGTCTTATAGCGAAATAATTTAGTATTGAGAAACTCTGGAATTTCCCGAATCAAATTAAAATAAATATATCGTATTAATTCACATTCAAAGTTAAACACTGTTAATAAATTATACATAAAAACTAGCTAAGGCTACACAAAGTCGTGCTCGGGATATTTCGAAGCCCAAAATTAATATTTAACGTCAGGTTAAACTTAAATACACTAATTCAAAGGTCAAACCATGAAAGGTAAAATTCAAACCGTCGTGCCACATTTAACAATAAAATACAGCATAGCTAAGGTCACAGAAAATGGTATAAAAATATTAGAGTCCCCTAGTTCAAATGTAATACCAACTCATCGCTGCTTATACATTTTCAGATTGTGTGGTCAAACGTTTGGCCAAATTTAGAAACAAATAATTGTAAGGGAAATGAAAAGGTCGGTACGCTAATTTAACATTTTATTCATGGTTTCACATTTTCTCTGGTACGAATAAATGTATACATTTTACCAACTACCAGAAAACTCAAATTCACCGTGATATTCACGGGTGTACGCAAGTATAAAATAATTTTTCTTAAGACGGCTCAAACTACCTGTTTCGATAAATAGCCTCCAATTTTTTCGAGCTCTTTAGTCATTCACAGTTGCCGTAGAGCAATAGGAATAGTTGATGCTGACAAATTTTATTTGTCACAAACCGTAAAGACAATTAAACTATACATATATATTCTAACTGTTCTTGATTTTGTACTTAGGTATGTTGGTTTACATACATAAACCTTTTGACAGCGAGTTTATAAAAAAACTAGTTGTTTGAAGAAGGATAATTTTTGCCCCAAACATTTGACAATTATGAGTAGATCAAGCATCTTTTATTAATTTTTAAATATTAGTTAAGGTTTTGAACCCAAATTCTTTTATTTGTTTTGAGGCAAGAACGATGTCTATCACGCAAAAATGGGAGTCTGTTGATCTTTGCACCAAAAGTTTTTAAATTTTGAGTAGGCTTTAATTAAGAGTAAATATCTATATATGATTTTCATGAGTTTAAATCCACGCGCAGGTAAAATAGCTCATATAATATGTAGAAAATATACAAATGTATAAGTCTTAAAAGATTAATTGTTTTATTATAATATTTGCAAATGCTGTGTATACGATTATTGACTTACATCCTGCGGTTACGGGTTCTAAATCAGTGGAATTTGTTCTATATAGAGGCAGGTACAATATCTCAGAAAATATAGCAGTAAAACAAAAAGTATTAGTCGTAAAAGATTGTAATTTTACCAAAATATTGCAAATGTTAAATATACATTTTCACAATTATTGACTTACATTCTATAGTGTCACCATCGAATCCCGAGGCATTTATTATATTTATGGACAGGACTCAAAAACTATTAGTCATATATGGTTTATATTAATCTAAACATTTTTTTAAATATGGAGAAAATACATTATTTGTTGTAGATTTAAATGTTGGTTTTACGTATTCGAATTCAAATGTAAAGATAGGAGCGACATCTCAGAGGATGAGTTGCGAACTCTTAAAATTAATTGGTAATTTAAGGTTGATTATTGTAGAAAACGTGTTAATAAAATTTTGACTATATACAACACTTACAAGTTATCTAAAACTGATTGTCGAGAGTTCAAATCAAGAGACATGAAATCAAATTAGAAGTGTCAGTGACATCAGAGGAAGTGACGAGATGTTTCGAAGGTGTCCTTTCGTACAAGGTGTATTTTTGCAATATTCTTTTTTTTAGATAATGAGCAGGTCAATAAATTGTTAACAGACGTTATTTTCTCAGGGTTACGAGTTCGAATCCAGAGGCCTATATTATATTATCGTGAAATGGCATTATCTCTGAACGTATTAATCGCACATAATCGACCTTTTCAACAAAATGTATCAAATATTGAGTATATTAATTGAAAAATAAAAAAAATAATCTGAAAATAATGGGTTTGATACCAGATACCTTTATTTTATGTATAGGCAAGAGCGACATTTCAAAACATTTTGGAAGTAGAAGTTTAATGTTTATCAAGACTTTAAAAATGCTAAGTGTATAAATTTAGAATCACGAGTTCGAATCCAAATACTAGCGTTCAATTTTGTTCATAGAAAACGAATTACACACCTATGTCTTAGAAGCTATAATGTTTATTATTTTGTTGTTGTTGTTAGTATACAAAATAGCACACCAAGTTTTATGAAGGTTAGATAAGTTCAATGTGGGCACCTTTTGTAGCTTGACAGATGTCAAATCGCTACTCGAGCTCTTGTCAAGTGTTTTAGAGCAACTGCTTCATAACTATACTCTTTCAAATCGTGCAAATCTCGAATTTTTTGCTGATACACACAGTTTTTAATGAAGCCCACGTAAAAAACTACATAGGAGTCAAATCCAAAATGTAGGCGGCCAGGCAGTTGGGCCTCCTCTTCTAATCCAATGACCACGAAAAATTTCGTTTAGAAACGTAGTAATATCTATATGAAAGCACCACCTTGCTGAAGTGTGAACCTGGGGAAATCTATTGAAACAGCAAAACTTTGAAGCATATGAAGATACTTTTGTCCCGTCACTGTGAGCTCTATGAAAATAAAGGACAGATGCCGTCATTTTTGTGCACTCATAACCAGACATTGACCTTTGGTGTATCCCTTTCATTTTCAATAACTTGGAGAGGATTCTTAGTACCTTAAATATGGCAATTGGGTCTGTTAACTTTAATACAAATGTGAAAGTTAGATTTATCACTGAACAACACCAGATCAAGATAACTGTGATTGTCATCGATACGGATCATCATCTCAGCAGCGACATCAGCTCTTAAGCGATGATCATCTGGCTTAAGGTGTTGAAGAAGTTGAAGTTTGTACTCATGCAAACGAAGACGCTTGTGACAATGTCGTGAACTGTTGAACGAAAAATCTGCAGTTCATTACTAGCTTGTCTAATTGACTTACGTGGGCTTCTAGAAAATGTCTCACGCACCCGATTCACAGTCTCATGCTTTTTGGGGTATTTCCCAGTTTCCGAAACCAAACTTACCATCTCTCTTTTAGAGTCTTGTATCACTGAAGAATGGATTTGGATGTGGGAGGATCCACATGCCACTCCTTTCGTGCAGTCCGCTGAACCCGCGTAACTAATTTAAATTCTGCTAACCAAGGCACGCAGTGAACCTTCCACCATGTCATCAACATCTCGACTGAGGCAATAGCCGTTCTTATGCCATTTGTGCGCATGCGTGACTACTGGTGACTCACCTGAACCTATGACCTTGAAAGTGAAGCAAACAAATCTTGGAGATATTTCCTATCGGCTGAGCTATGGATCAAGAATATATAACGAGTGGTTCTCGCATTATAATCCGGTATTTTGGGTTACCTTTTAACCCGGACACCCTGCTGAAGGTTTCGCTAATATTTATTTAACCAGTGTCTCTGGACCACTTACTAACATTTGTATTTTTAGTTTTTTTAACAGTTTCTATAAATCAAGTCCAAATGATTGTAATAATCTTTTCCTGCCAGCTAATATTATAATTTTTATATGATTGACTCATATACTATTCCAAACAGTTTATCTTACACTGTTCTATCAGTAAGCTCTTAAGAAAACTACTAGGAAACTTATTAAAAACAGTAAGAAAAACTGTCAAGAAACTTTTTTTTTTGACAGTTAAATAGACTGCATTGTGTATATACATTTTCAATTACTTTGTCATATTTGATGTTTTAGTGGGCAGTATACTAGTTCTACTTTATCATTCCTGGAAAGATTTTTAAATTAATGTTAACGGTAATTGTATTAAATCAGGGTTTATCTAGCAAAACAAATTATTTCAAATATAGTGTCCTTATTGCATCACCGAAGGGTTGTGCAACCAACTAAATGTTTAATTAATTTCATTACCGTCAGTCAGAAACAGCGTATAATATACAAGAGATAAGAATTGTCTATACGTTTAGTATTAATGTTAGGTCAAATCATTTTACCTCAAACGTGTGACTTCCGTTTTGTCTTTCCGCCACCCGAAAAAGGTTGTAGGCAACATAACACCTGCTGTGAGAGAAATAATGTTTTCCACCCACTTAGCCCCACCGAACCACGTTAAAAACAAAATATGCAGATTACTTTATAACGTATCGTATTAATAGGTTGACTAGTCTGTAAGGAAGCGCCTAATTATTTCACGCATTTTGACGCAAGAATAATTGAAATAGAATGAATAGGAAGGAAATGAGAGCAATTTTTGTGTTGTAGAAAAAGAAAAAGTAGATTTATTTACATGTAATTTGTTCTATGTTAAAATCCTTGTATTCGCTTCGAAATGGTTAGAATCGTCGTGAGCAGGCAGGCAGCTGATAACTCAGCGCAGTGTTGCCACGCGTAGGCCACGAAAAAGCAAATCGTTCTGTGAAAAAAGGAAGGCTGGAGCTGAAAACGGCCTAATCCCCTGCTTTCTTACGGGCGAAAGAGACACGACCGCTGGGGCAGCCAAAGCAAAAAGGCGCTGCAAGACAGTTCAATCATAAGAGGTCACAACACCGTGTTGCTATGCCGAGGTGGCAACAGCACTCGAACCGGACGTTCGCGCCGGGGATGGAGGATTCACAGAAGCAGACGTCCATTTCGGAGAAGGGGGGAGAAAGACTTAAGTACGAGGCAGAAGCCGAACGCTACGCTCTCGGACGGCGACTATCAAAGGGACAACAGGTGCTGAACTACTCCGGAAATGGCAAGGCAGTAAAAACGACCTTTTCTGTGGGCTAAGTTTAAAGGTCCAACAGGTGGTCAGGAAGACGCAGCTAAATGCGAAAGTCGTCAAATCGTTTATAATACATAATTGAAGTATTTATTCAAGCAATTAAAGCCAGTCAAACAGCCGGAGAAGCCATTATTGGCCAAATCATTAGTCTGGTACGAAAGCCATTTCAGTTATGCAGAAAGGGGTGGTAAGCATTATATAATAACAACACGCAAGTTAAAGTCGTCGAATATTCTGCTAAAGACTGTAACAAATTATTACGCGCTACAACGAAGCATTTGGTTCTTAACTAAATCGGTAGCAGCAATAGCCGATTTTCACGCGCCAACTGTGTTCAGCAACAGCGACCAATCTCAAAGCGCATACAGCGTATTTGTCGAGAGCAAGTAACAAGAACAAAGTTAAAAAGTGAACTAATCGTATGCGAATTTTATGTGAGTTTTACGCGAGTGAAATATCGAAGTGACAATATTCAGATATATTTGGTTGCGGTAAAAACCACGTGTGAACCGAACAGTGTCATTTTCATCAGATTAAGCTACACGGAACCAGGACGTTTTACGGAGATCGTCAAGGCGTGCGGTGAGCACAAGGACCACTTCAGCGGGCCAAGTGATATTTGGTTCGTGACAATCGAAGGAAGCAGAGTCTGCACGTCGTGTCCAACTCATGTAATTCTGGTAAGGCCAAAACTAGTGTGTGCACAATCGATACAAGAATTTGGCGTGGTCGGTGGACAAGTCCGAGTAAATTAGTTCAATTAATTCGTAANGGACAGTCANNCGCCAAATACGTCNNGTGGAGATACATGTTTGTTAATTGTAAGTTGTTTGTAGTGAAATGTATGTTGAATTCAGATGCAAAACAGAAGTATTAGTGGAAATGTAAATGAATCGAGTAGCGGAAGTCAATTCAGTGAAACAGTAATTTTGTGCGTGAATTTTGTGTATTGGTTAAACAGTAACCGAGGTCAATTGTAACACAGTATAAAAAGTAGTTAAGCTAACTGTTCTGAAACCTAAAGTCACGCCAATTGTTATGTGTAAATCTCGATTCAAGTGTTTAAAAAGATTAATTGTTAAACAGCAATAAGTTGTAAACCGCTACTCAAGAGTATAGAAAAACAGCTGGCACTGTGAGTGTTAATAAGCATCTGACAGCGAATGTAATTGAATTAGATGGCACTAGTTATTCAAACTGCTAGAGCAGATACATGTTAATCAGTTGAACTGCCATTTTTATGTTCATTTCCCATAAAATTGCCGCAAGCAAATTTTTCTGGAGCAAATTGTATATGAAGTTTACAACAAGTAAACATAAGTTATTCCGTACCAAAACTCGAGTCGAGTCAGTAATTTTCAGGAACCTTGACTTGAGTACACCTATCTTGTTTTGGGGGATGTGTATTAAAGGTAGTTAAGGGGATGCACCGCGGGCAAGACCCTGTTGCAAGAGAGTATGTTCAAAGTAAACGAGAAACTGTAAGTGCAGTACTAGGACAAATCTGGAACACCAGACCAATCAACTGATTGAGTACCCAAGGGTAAATATTTTGATTTCAGGTAGGAATAAATACTACGCTGATAAAGTAAGTCAGCTGATGGGCGCTAACACCTGGATCAAAGGTGAATTGTACATTTAGGGTTGTGTTAAAAATTAATTATTTAGAGGTTGCGTTAGTATGACAGGTGAAGCAGCAACACGAATGCTGGAAATCGATAGAAACGTTTCGGAAGCCATTGAACGAATCTGGGGTCCCTGAGACTGATGACGGTAAGAGTAATCGGCGTAAACAACACAAAAGAATAGTCATCAAGAAGATATCGAAACCTACCTACTGAGCGAAGCTACCGTGGGTTGACCCGGCTTAAAAGGGGGAGGAAAGGGTTCCTTTCCTCAGTGTGTCACTCGCAAGGTTAATGCAACCCTAGACACGGATCTCTTGTGAGGTGCCTCAGCAGGAGCGATCTTGAGGGGACATTTCTCCAGTCGACTGGTAAACGGCCTGGACGGAACCAGAACGAGTGGAGTGTGACAACTTCAAGCAAAGAAAATTACATATACATGTTTTGGTGCCTTTCATCGGATTTGTTGTTCATAATTGTGTCATATGAAAGAAATTTAAACAGAGTATCATTTGACCGACATCCATGTTTTCTATTTTTTTTTAGTAGTGTTAGTACTCTGCCTTGAAGAAACGGAAGTACTGTTTACAATGTAAAATTTATGTAAATGAGTTACCTCGTGATATATTAACGTAACCTAATATTCATATGAAAATAATAGTTGTAAGGAACGTGTATTCGTTTTCCGGTTATATATGAAGCAAATGGTTGGACAGATTAATGAGTCACAAAATGGTAAAAATTGAATCTTTAGACACGTATAGCTCCTGAAGTAATAGGTATATAAGCAATTCCTTTGTTAGCTAAAACCACATTGATGCGTACTATAAACCAATTAATTTTACTTTAAGGAAAAAAAGTCAGCATTAACATCTTTCAGTAAGATGAATATAAACTACCCAGTTAGATATTATCTCAGACATACATTTACTCGAAACATAAATTGACATCTGCCAACTTTACGTAAATTAAAAGTATTATATTGCCAAAATTAAAGAAGCAATGCTTATTGTCAGCAACGTTGAACTAAAATTGGAATTTTTACGACCAGAATCTCTGTAAAGCAGTAATGTTTTCCTTTTTGTGTGTTTTGCAAAAATACTATAAGTCGTTGTTAATAACCTGTCAGGCTACGCTACTCTGTAAAACAACGCACAGATGAAAATGTTTAAACATAAAATTTTGACATGTATGTAAATGTGTATTTATTTATATGATTTTCGAGTTTCTATGATGTTCACACTAATCTTAAAAGTTAAGTTTTAATATTCCACGAACTAGAGTACCCGTAGCAGTGGTTTGGGGGCTTTTATGCAGTTTATGAAGATCACCTGGTTCTTATGTTTCATACATTTTTTAATGTATTTATGCACGTTGTGTGTGAGATACCTTGTGTTGGCCATTTCAATGTGGTCGACGTGTAGGAATAGCGCAAACTTATTATAGGCTAAGCAGTCCCAAAACAACGAACAACAATATAACAATAATCGCAAAGCTTAAGGTTTAAATTAGATTATATTTAATTTTTGAAGGTGTTACTACAGATAAATCAAATCATGTTCAGGTGTATTATCAACTATTTGATATTAAGTATCAAAGGAACACACAAATTCGTTTAATCGAATTGTTAAGCTTCACTAATCAAATGACATTATTATGCAAACTATCAGATCCATTGATACGTAAAAACTTGTTGATAAAACCATAGTTAATGCTACCTTGCAGATTTATTTCTGAAACTTAAAATTTAAGATTGCATTCGAAATGAAACGACGACATAATTTGTGTATACAAATGTTTCAGTTCCATTTACTTATGATCATCTGTTGAATTTTGCCTTAGGATTTTATGTTTCATTGGAACTGTGCCCTAAAAATAAAATACGTATTTTTATCCACATTTCAAAACCTTCAAAAAGCCAAATCTGTTTGGGTTCCAATCGACTAAAACAAAGTTTTAATCAAGTGTTAATGCTCAATAATTGAAACACTGCATGTACATCGTATAGCATGTAATTATCATTGCATGCAAATACATGGTTAATCTTCATTAGTACTAATACGTGGACATTTTATTTAGAGGTTCACCTCCAAGACAACGTTTTTTTTTTGTATTTGCACTAGCATTATAATTCGACGTTCGTAAAAATACGCATCATATAATATCGTTTGAAAAATTCAAATCTTTGTCATAAAATATATACTAACTTTGAAAGCCTCTTTCTTGTTCTTCTTCAGTGTAGATTGTGTCGAGTCTTTGTCATTGTCAGTTATAACCTTAATTCTCATACACGAGACTGGGCGTTTCTTTGCGAAAGCTCTCGTGTGTTATCATTAATCTACAGTATTAAAAAAATATAAAAAATATTTTAACAGTCTGTAATGGCTCATTAGCAACACCTCTTCATAAATTCAAATCGAAGGAACATAGTGGACAGTAACATAGTGCAATTTATACATGATAACTGTTTCAGTATAGAAAGATAACTCACTAAAAATAAAGTTGTCAGATGCCAGTTTTCGTTTCGAGTAAATGCATTTCTTAAATAACATCAGGCTACATATATTAGACTCTTACTATTCATCACATTTCACAAAGATTCAACGAACGGAAGATATTCTTATGATGCATTTATATTCGCACGACATTATTTAGCAAGTACTCCAAACTATGTGTTCTGCAGTTGACAGTATCATCCGTTAGATATTGAAGCTGTGAAAGGCATTGGTATCATCTGATAATTTGACTCGAAACTTAATAAATATACTTTAGCCGCTAAACGTTTCTAGGTTCATGTAGTTTGTCATAGCCTCACTTTGTTTTAATTAAGATCCTGATGAAGGAAGTACACTGCTATTCGGATTGCTCTGAATCGATCTTTGATAATAACTCAATTTTTTTCATTAAGATACGTTGAACTAATCGGGAACGCCACTAACTACTCACCACATGCTGAAGTGGCCTCTCCATTGCCAAACAACTCTAAACAAAATAAATAAATCCAAACAACAACAACCGTTTGTTACAGTTTGGGGGAAACTGCAATGACTGCTATGGGTCTGCTCAAGGCTGTGTCCTAATAATAGATTCTGACTCTGATATGTTGGACTCCATCCCTGAACGAGATAAACTAAGAGGCTTTCTACTAGAAAGTTGACTGTTCCCAATGATGAGGGAGAAGATGTTGACTCAGGTGTTTTACTTTCACTCAAATGAAAGTGAGGTAAAATTTTGAAAAGTGATTGCTAGCTTTAGTTACATCCAAGGCCAATATTAGCATTTAAGGTACTATATTCTCATTTTAGGATATTCATGTATTCTGCGGTGTTCCTCTACCTGTACATGTGAGCGAACGCTATTAT
Source organism: Machilis hrabei (assembly GCA_003456935.1). Taxonomy (NCBI): domain Eukaryota; kingdom Metazoa; phylum Arthropoda; class Insecta; order Archaeognatha; family Machilidae; genus Machilis; species Machilis hrabei. The sequence goes on from KZ875299.1 coordinate 24,504, forward strand.
AATTGAAGAATCCCAATCAATACGAGGATTTCCTTCCCAGCTATGAGAAGCGAAAGCTGATTTCTCAGGCTGTCCCAGGTGAAGAAACCGTTTATGTCCTGTAATACGTTCCTTTAGCCAAAATATTTTCATTGCACTCGCTGCATGCTACTGAATATATTCCAGTACACTCTCCTTCCGAAATAGAATCACGTGGATTGCACAATATATTTTAAATTTGTATCGTGGTTCTCAACGCAGGTGTGCCATCTTCACCTCTCAACACTTTAGGAAACTTGCACAACATCCCCGGGAATCCTTTTTTTTAAGTATTTTAAGTGTGTCGCATGATTGCTTTCTGTTGTATGACAAACCTGTCAATGATGTCCTTCTACTGTGACCTGGTTTAATTGGTATATTTCATCTTCAGGTTTTCCGCAACCTTCCGCCACGTCTACTTTAAGACTTAGGATTCATTATGTTTAAACAAGTTTCCCTGGATATTTAGATGAATGTTTACCCGCAGCTGCACATAACTACATTATAGATGTAACATCCTTTATTTCAGTAAATCTATATAGACATATTATATTTACCAGTTAACCAAATTGATATTACTTTCCTGCTCTTGTGTTTAAACTTAGTTCTGTATACTCTTCATTTTAAGAAATTGACTAGAAAACACAGTAATTATAAAGTTTTTAAATCCAATAATAAAAAGAGACTAAAGTTTATTAAGGTTTACGTCGTAACTTTTTAGAAACAAGATACAATTTAATTTTCTTGGGAGATAAATTATTAAATGAATTTACGTCCTTAAAATTAACTTGGATTAAAAAAATAATCAGCGACTGTTTACAGGCCTCCCAAATTTGATTTGTGTTTGAACTTAGATTCCTTACTAATTTATATAGGGTTGTTTATTAGGTTTGCTCAAGTCATGAAACGTAACATTAAAAGTTTATCCTAGTTTTCATAGTTAGAAGCCTACTAAAAGCAGAAAAGAATTCAAACCTAATCTGAAAAAAGTATGTAGCCACATTGCTCTTGTGTGTGAATTACCATGGCAAACTTCTTCAACATAAACTTGCTCAAACTGTCATAAAGAAACAAATAGGGATGTATGAAATGCTCAAATGTCTCCTAACGCAATATCTGCAGATTAATGTGTTTATGGATAACATTTATCATGCATATGTGATAGTTATGACAGTAATAGATTTAGCACATTATAATTCCACTTTATGTTTTCAGCTGTCTGCAGTGAAAGTAATAACTAAAAAAAATATATTACAGAAATCGGTTTTGGCTTAGATAATACATGTTTTCCTTTTCATGGTTTCATATTGTCATACTTATTCTGTATAATTAATATTCTACTAAAATTTAGCAAATTATTTAATTCGTACACTTCAAACAAAAATGTCAATTTTATTATGTTTTTATTTTAAAAATAACACCCTTTTTGGCATATTCTTTACATCGTATACTCTAAACTATTAATATTAAAGAAATACACACTTAACGAACAAATTATCCAGTCGGATATGCTCTAAACGTCTTTAATGCCATAAATTAACATTTTTATTAGTACCCTCATTTAACATGATTTTATAAGACAACGAACAAGACCACTACAATTATAAAATATATTAATGTCATTACAGCATTTCATTTGATTTTCGAGCAGTATTGCAAAAACAAGTATAACTGAAAATTGACAACTTTTGTTTAGGTATATTCATATTATTCTTAGTTTTATATGTATCTCTATCGCTCCTGATTTGGTTTTTAACTAACTCAAGTCATCTAACAAATTACATATCTGTAATAGGGAATCCCAGTATCACATAACAGCTTATAAAGATTGTTATCCTTAGACACTGGCAAATTATTTAACACACATAATATTTCTAGAATAAAATACTTAACAGTTTAAATTGTGTATTCACGTGAATATTACATTCCATTAAACATCCCAGCTATGGTAGAAGCTTCATAACTAATACACTTTGCAAGTTAAGCCATGATTAGTTGACCATTCTATTCGCATATTATTTGGGCCAAATTAATAACTAATGTCGATTAGCTACGCCACGCAAAGATGGTAAATTCTAATCCATACTTGAGGTTTTCTACAGTTGTCCAAATACTCATAAGCACTAAGGCAAATATACCTTAAATTTAACGTATTAAATGTATTGGTTAATTTCCATAAGCTAAAAGTTTACAAAATGTTAGTAATTACAATCCGTTTATTGTCAGTTATAAAATGGGAGTACATATATCATGGACATTATTTTTCTGAAAGCATGTAGTAATTCTAATATTTTATTATAGAAACTGAAGTTCTTATTCGCTACAGTATGTGCATCATTTGTCTTCAAGAATAGTCAATAAGCTATTTAACTTTTACTTAATATTTATTAAGTCATAAAGAAAAATCAAACGTGCTTTATGTGGAGTGGAAAGCATGTATAGCTGACATTTCACTCAGTCGTCTAATATAGCAAAGTGTAAACTATGCGACTAATTTTATCACACTTCTTAAAGTTGACACTTATAATACAGGATCTGTCCCAAAAGTAATGAGACTACTTTTGGCGGGCCAGTCAGAAGGGATTTGGATTGCCAGAAAAGTGAGAAGCTGTTTTAGTATCACGTCACGGTCGAAAATGCAGCGCAGTTTGGAGCAGCGATACGCGATAAACGTTTGCGTCAAACTCAGTAAATCCGCTACCGACACGCTTGGCATGTTCAAACAAGCCTAAAGCCGCGTCCACACCTGCGAGCCGAGCCACGAACCGAACCTCGCCAAGAACCATTTGACCGTCCATACCTGCGAGCCGCCGAGCCCCAAACCGAACCTCGCCGCGAACCATTTGACACCTCCACACCTGCGAGCCGAGCCCCGAACCGAGCCGCGACGCGAGCCTCGTAGCGATCCACCACAAGTCGGTATTTCGACGAAACATCAAAGGATTGTTCGAGTTGATGTTACGCGCTTTCGTTCGCTGGTGTGGACGGTACTACGAACCTCGCCACGAACAACATAGAAGAGTGGANGTTTTTGTATTCAGTTTTTGCCACGATTTGCCTTGAAAAGTAGCAGAATAACAAATCATACGTTTTTATCCCTTTTAAGCTTGCCTCTTCAAATAATAGTACAAACAAGAAACTACGATTA
>KZ875301.1:20699-31138 GCA_003456935.1 Machilis hrabei
AGCACATTCTCTGCGATTGCGTGCAGTATCGCGCAATACGGAGAAATATTGGTCTTCCAAATGGGTTGAGTAACGTTTTGGCAGATAAGGAGGAAGCAGTTGCCCTAGTCCTCAACTTTCTGAAGCAAACTGGGCTCACACCACTTATATATATCACTTTTAATCTCATCGCCATCCTCTTTATCATTTTATTTCATTGGAATTCATTAATTTATTTATTCTTTTAGAGGTTTTATAAAAAGTTAAAACTTTACATTATTTTACCATGTTTACTTTTAGGCCAATTTTAACTTTTGTAAAACACTTGTTGCTCTGAATGCCTTTGTTCTCTTTTCAAATTATCCCGCACAGAAATAGTTATTTACTCTCCCTCACACACAAATACTATTTATCGGCGCAAATAACCTCCATGTGTTGACGCGCCGTAAAGCCAACATCATCATCATCATCATTTTCCTAATATTTTCCATATGTAGAGCCTGTGAAGATGATTCTGATTATTTGCAGGAGTCGTTTGATGCTGTTCAAGGTTCAGTAATACTTGGACCTAAAAGAATAGGCCCTACCTATTACGATGTTTTGTGAACCTAATAAAAACAAATAAGTTTAATGGAAAGTATAAGCAGGGGGATTTTTTATGTGATAGAAGCATTAGGTACCTGACAATTTGGTTGAAAAAGATGTTGAGGGAAGAGAACAAATGGAAGAAAAATGAAGGAAATTACTACTGCAGTAAGAATGGTACAGGAACAATGGCATTACGAGAATATTTGGTAAAGGAAACTGTCAATTTGGTGGTCCACAAAATGGTAAAACTAAAAATTTGTGATCAATAAGATTGAGGGAAGCGAAAAGTAGGCACAGTGCAGGCTGCAGGGAATTCAAGTTTACTTGCTCATAGAAGAAGAGTTTACGAGATAAATAAGGTCACTGGGCCCTATTTCACATTGTCCTTGAAAACTGTTCATGTTTACTAGCACTGTTTCTCCATTAATTTTCTGCTGAACCCGGCATTTGCTAGTACTGTTTCCTACTTTCGCCGATACTGTTATTTAGTAAATTAGATTATATCTCTTAAAGATATGCGTTCGTTCTGTTTTTTAGTAACTGTTTAGCTTGGGAGATTACACAGAGCAGATCTTTCTAAAAACATGAAAATAAGTTGGGTAGGGTAGAAAAATTATACAAAAAAGGTTTGTTTGATAAAGTTGAGGTTTTAAATTATAAAACCTAGCCAAGCGCATTTGTTTCAATAGAAAAAAATTAACATAAACACCGTAATATATCTACATATGAGGTGAATGGTGACAAAAGGTCATGAGTTTATAGCAGAGATCTGATTGAGAAAAAAAAAACATATAAATATGGGCTTATTATGAACAGTTTAGGAGGTGTAAATGGTTCAGTTCTAAATGAAGGATAAGTTGAATTAGTAGATCAGTTTATTATTAAATATGCATTACACATTTACCATAAGGTACAAGATTCATCCGGTCATGTTGTACGTACTCTGTGTGCGGAGTATGAAGACTTAACTATACCATTTTAATAATGTTTTCTTGTTCAGCCGCATCTTGTTCAATGGGACGCACGTACGCATTACCGCCGCTAGCTGTTGCGCCAGCCTCTTTCCATGTCTGACAAGCTCTGCCAAACTCTGATAAATTTTGAAAATGTCGCTGATTTTCAGCTGCACCACCACCACCAAAGCCATTATAAATCCATAAACATACACCTCATCAACATATTAGGCATCAGAAAACGTCTCAGGCATACAGACAACAACAAACACCATCCACTGTACGCTGTGATACACAACCATCAACTGTATTTAGTGCTTATGATCGGTAAGCAATTACTAGTTTTAAAGCCACTCAGGTGCATGAACTACTGTGAATAGTCATACCTCCGTATTCGTAAGATGTTGTATATGATGCTTTTTTACTCTCCGGGATCTCTGCTGTAATGTCCCAGAGTTATGACATTGCGTCACCACTCACCCTGTCACAGTATATCAATATATACATTTAAAGTTAAACCAGCCATTTTTGAATGTATATATATAGCTTAGGAAAGGTTTCCCGTAATATTTTCCCTTAAATGTATTTAAATTTTGGCGTCATATTCATTGACTGTGAAAGTCAGCGTACATTTCACGCTTTCTATGATATGTGATATATTTTCAATGTTCAAGTACCTATATATGGATGTTTATGGTATTTCATTAACTATAAGTCTACACATAATAGTTATCGATAATTCCATGTTTACTTGTAACACAGTTATGCCTTTAATAAAGCTAAATATGTGTATATACGCGTAGTTCTTAATTCATGATTTGGGGTTTACTGTATTGGGATCGTTTGTTATTCTATTCCCTTTAATTTCTGCAAAACTAATTAAACACAAACTAAATTTCAGTTAGTTGAATTAGTTTAGCAGACAAAGGTATTGCATCTTCAAACAACGTGGCGGAAATGCAAAGAGGAAAGCTGATGTAGGGAGACGAAGGAAATGAAATCACTGCAAGCAATTACATTTTAAGCACTAACCGAGAAAGCAGATTACGGGTAATTAAATTTCGTTTACACAGAGTAATGTAAAGCCAAAATTTAGGCATGTGCAGTAAATTTTATTAAGAAACGTAATCATAATAAATAACCTCAACATCCAACCCTTGTTAATGAAATTACACTGTATAACTATGTGAAACTACTGTGGAGTGGGGTAACTGTGACTAGTTTTTCATATATTTTATTATATGATATTTCTTTGACGTTTTAAGAGGGCCGTCTACACTCGGACGATTTTATTTTGGTAGTTTCCTTTCACCAATAGTCTCGGAAAGTTCTAATTTATGTCCTAATCCTAGTCTGGCTGATGTATTTCTACAAATTGTCAATTTTAAAACACCACGAAAACTCGCGATTTTTCGCAAAAGAGTCAAAATCATACTCTTTTTTTTCAAATAGAAAATTTAAATTATGTGACACGAAAGTAGGATAGAGACATAAATATATCATTTACCTAAGTGATGGTTAAAAAAATATAATAAAAAAGAGATTATTTATTTTAAATTTTTTTCTAAGAGTGCAATGTCTGCAAGGCTTATCTGACAACAGGTAGACGGCCCCCTTAAGTGTTAAAACTTTCATTGATGGGACTTGATGATATTCTAAAAGACGCATAAAAAGTATTTTTATACCATTTAATGATGTATACTTTGTTAAAATTTCAGCATATAATACTGTAGCAAACATTAAGTTTTGTCTTCTGTACCACCGTTACAGCACGTAATTGAGAATTCTTCATAGAGCATAACATATATCCAACCTTTAATTACTTTATTGCTTTACAAGGTATAGCATACATATCGTGACTTTAGCAACTGACCTGTACTTGTAAATCTTGGTAAAGGTGTCCTTTGCGTTTTTATTTAACAAATTCTCAAGAGAAAAATGTCTAGATGAGTTAAACACAAAGAACGAAGATGCATTTATTTGTATTGGACCCTCTCTGCTGCACTAAAGTTAACATTATTTTTTCATCGTCTGTGTCTCGCTGTAGGGTAGTTACAACTAAGATCCCATAGATAAGTGGTCGTTATAAATTATTTTAAAACCGGGTATGTATAATTTAGTTATCCTCAAGCACTTTCACGATGTGAGGATAATAAGTAAATTCCTAACAATAACCCAAATAATTAATTGGTGCGCAGTAACAGCGGTTCACTATCTCTTCTAACTCCTCGCATACACCTACAAATTGTATAGAGATACCATTGTTCAGGTTGACACCATTCGTGAGGATTTTGCTTTTTCAGAATGGCCAGACATAGTTCGTGTTTCCAGGCCACGGCGCGTATCGTCAGAATATTTAAGATGAAACATACTTTAGTGGTTGGTTTTTCGATATCTGAGTTAAGGGTCAGTGAAGCAACTAGATACCTATATGCTATCACCTTTTTTGAAATTATACCCTGTTCATCTACTCGCAGAACCGACGGGTTGAACAACGGCAACATTTAAATTATACATTTATAAAACGAAATAATGGGTGTATCGATACCGGAATGCATAAGTCGTATGGGTTATTTCACGACGATAAAACATTTTTATTTTAATGAAGGGAAATGAACGTATATCACAAATAACCATGCCTTATACGGGATTCGAATCCACAGCCCCGATCTAAATTGTACACTAGCCACTACACCAAACGGGTTGAATTGTCTCGAACTTGAAGATTTAATACCTTACATAAATTCGATTTTCAGTCATACAAAAGAAAACACTGGACCCAGTTTGAAGATGACCACTTTAAAAAAATGCAGCTATGTGTTTGGTATTACAAATATAAATTATATTATTTTGCATTATGTTTGAATTTTACGTGACAGGATCACATTTTGTGATTTTATGAATTACTTTAAACTACACAATAACAGAAAAATGTCAATTACTTCTATAATTTGGACAGTTAAAGTGATGAAGTAATACAGTATTTATGAGGAACTATTGTACTTTATTCAGCTTACTGTACTAGAAACACTAAACCCAGAAATGTGCAACTGAAATCTCCGACTGAACATTTTAATTAAATCTTATATCATTTTTATAACTTCAAATATATCTTTATGACTAAATTGAAGATGTGGTTCAAATGGTCTTTGGACTTAGAGTCAAAACAAAACTCCGTAAAGATAATTTCATTTTCTACTTTTAATATCCCTTTTCATGACTTTTGCAACAAAGTTTCATTTTTAAGAAATTCAAGTTTAGAATAATCTACATTATTTTTCGATCTTAACATCAACATGTTGACACGTGTGTATGTATTTTCGGAGTTAGAAATTTCTTAGTGAAAGAGTGGCGGACGGATATTATAGCACACTAAAAAACATCACATATTACTTGCTATTACATATATTTTAGTTTTTAACGGTTAAAACACATCGTGCTCAAACCTAAATTCAAAAACTTTATCCGCAATTGCAGTACCTCAGTACATCAACAATGTATATATACAGGGTGAAGGTAAAGTTCGTGAAAACAAATTCGTGGCGGGGTCTGAGACACGAAACTAGTTGAATATAGCCAATGAACATATGGCCCAGGAGGCACCGTTTTAGAATAATTAACAATTTTTTTATAGCTAATCAGAGTCGAGTGCGCGATAGTGTATACGTAATGGGAAGGACCAGCCAAGCGCTGTGTCCACGCATCGCTGCGCTTCGCTTTTTGGCCCTTGCTCCGGCCAAGAAACCGTGTGCTGTTTCTTGGCCAGAGCAAGGGCCAAACAGCGAAGCGTAGCGATGCGTGGCAACTGCGCTTGGCTGGTCCGTCCCATAACGTATACATTATCACGCAGTCGACTCTGATTAGCTATAAAGAAGGATTAATAACTCAAAAACGGTGCCTGCTGGGCCATATGTTCATTATACATTTTGAAATAGCGTCGTGTCTCCGCCCCACCACGANTTTTTCACGAAGTTTATCTTCACCCTGTATATATTGAAAGGCTATCTATTTGTTTTAGTAATAACATTAAATATAATAAAAGTTGAAAAAACACCTTATGGTTGTTTTACAGGGCATTAAAAACAGTAATATTAAACACACAGATAATTATTATGACAATTAAGATTACAATTAATATTTTGCACTGTTAATTACAGTAATATTATTATTAATGTATTTGATAATGTTGATGATAGCACCACATAAATAACTAGACAATAATACTATCACGGAGGAACAAGTGTTACACAAATTATTCAAAATGTATGTAATAAATTTAAATTACAATTGGATTGAGTAAATATCTGTTTAATTATATATTTTGTAAATGAAAACTTGTTAAATAACTTATTTCAGGTCAAGATGAACTCACAGTATTAGTGTGGAACATTAATTAACTATTTTCTATTTCCTAACAAATGAAGCAGTACACTCGTATATTACTTCGCAATAATTTCGCCAGTAGACGGCAGGAGACGCTTAGTAGTCTAGTAGTTGCGCCGTGTGAGTAGACAGGGCTCGTGCGGCATCGTAAAGAAATTGTCTACTTATTTCCGGAGGATATCTTTAAAGAAATCGTGATCCAACTTGATGATCAGCAACTTATAAAGGTTAATTTCAACAAGACAGTGCCACATCTCATACCTTCAACAAAAGCATGCCCTAAATTTGCAGGATCATGTCCGAACGTCTGTGGCCACCAAGATCTCCCGACCTGACAGCCACATATTTATTTATATGGGGCCACATAAGAGGGAAGGTGTACGACAACAAACCATTGTCAATTGAAGATATTCAGGAGAACATTTGTCGTGAAATATCTCATATCGACGTCCAGTATGTAACTGTGAACATTCGCCAGCATGAAGCTCTGGGTACATAAGTGGCTAGACGATGTTGGTGGTTATTTCCAGCATCTTCTGTGAGACAGCTCTGTTTGTCATGGACACAGGTATAGATTCTATATCACTGATTTCAGTTTGTACTCTCAAGACTTATTCAATAAAATGATTGTTCAATCCCGAGCGAATCGTCGTATCTGTGATGATGTACAGCAAATATTTAATTCGATATTATATGGTTTAAATGAACGTATACAGTAAAATCTATTTTTAGTAGTTATTCATCCTACACAAATATTTTTTTTAAGATATTAATATTGGTCTTTCATAGGTGTATGTAAATACCCAAACTATTTCATGATCATAATTTGTGTGTGATTGCGTTTCAGCATTTAAAAAAATAGCTGCACAAATATAACTTTTACTTTCATAATATTTCTGGCTAACCGTCTGACCGAGAAAACTTCTTTCTTTTAATACAAAAAGTAGATTTATACATGTCTATCGCACAGTTAAATAGTCATTTGAGTGACGTTGGACAGCCTTGCTTTTGTCTACGGTTCTCAAGCTTTTCACAGCAAACTCGGTGATTAGCTGAATGGCTCACTCAATCTCGGAGACGTGCAGGGAAAAGCACTAGATAGCCCAATAGACTTACTCAATGAATCTACACTCCTGCTCAAAAGTATATCATATTTTGATTTTTTAGAGATTTGGAGATTTATTGTTAAGATGTTGGGATTCTATGTTCACAAAACTTCTTTAGAGATATCTCCCCTGACATTTCCTCCAACTGCGTCACTCTTATGCTGTGCACTCTGCGTCATGAATTTTCCTATTTCACTATAATTCCCTTAAATACGGGAACTCCTTGGGATCGGGTTCACTTCTAGTGTTAAATTCTTGGTGCAAGGACACTACAATTTCCGAAATATGCCACGTAAAAAGGGACAGCGAAATATCTTCGTGCCGCTTTTCCACATGTCAAACATGTTTAAGGTATGTATTAGCACACAAATTTAAGTGTAAAAAAATGAGATTTTGTTAAATTGAATAAAACTCTGCAAATAATCATTAATTTGCTTTAACTTCTGACTATGGATACCTGAATATCACTCTAAAAGGATTGCATTAAAACTCCATCATTCTAATCCGATATACGTCTAAAAGTCAAAATATGATATACATTTGAGCAGGAGTGTATTCGTGCTTTTGGGAATCTAAATATATAAATAACTTTCATTTTTGTGAAAGTGTTGACATTCTTGTTTTCACTATGTTACTTACACTACTCAGCATCCATTTTTATTTGACAAGAAAATATGCTTTTTTATTCCAAATATGCTTCTACAAGGTTAGTTTCACATCAAGATTTCACTTTATGCACTTAACAAACAAAGTATAAAATAACAATTTTACTGAATTGCGTTGGCTGTATGAATAGGAAGTTATCTGCACAAAAACAGGATGTTCCAAAATACTTACAAGTCCTTAAAAGTAAGTCTTTAGTGAGGTATAACAAAACGATATTGTTCAATAAAATTTGTTGGGTTCGATTTCCAATACTTTTAAATTTCTATTGTATTACTGGTTAAAAAAAGTGATCTAAAATATTTTGAGTTAAAAATTATCATGTCACTTACGTGAAGTAGAAGCATGGGGTGAAACATAGCCGTGGAAGTTTGTCTTATTTAAACGTACTGAGTCCACCAGCGGCAGCTCACGATATCTTTCCAAGTGAAGGTGGCTTGGTTGTTAAACTATGTTTACAGTAAGAATACCGTTATTAGCTTAAGGCACGGTGTCCTAGAATAAGTAAAAAAGCCCTATCTCGCCCGTGGAAAAAAACACAAGCTCCACAGTCAACAGCCCGGTCTACCGCAGTTCAGGACCTCACACAACATCCATCAGTAAAAGGCAGTACGTCGGCCGTCAGTGTATTCTTCGACAGTCATTCTCCAATTCCAAATCTGCGAACCCACACAACACATAAAAGAGGGAGACAGCAACAGCTGGTCACAGTTGTGACATCGGATGAGCATAGAAGTTTAGCTGTTTAATGAGAAGAACGAAGGGCATCAGGTTCACCTGATCCTTAAAAATAACGGAAAACGGTCCAAACATATGGCACTAAAGCAGGACCCTCAAGAATCAACAGATTAGATGATGACTCTTGTGACTACTGCGGCAAATGCAACACCTACTTCTGTGATCCTGCAAGCAGCAAGAAGCAGTTGATCGCATGTTAAGAGTGCAACACATGGTTCCACGATACTTGTGTTGGAGCTAAGGGATATACATACGTTGTGTGACAAGTATGCGAGGATGATGACTAAGGCGAAGTACTATGTTTATCCTACACCTATGTGGGGCCCATTTTACCCATAAGTTACGTAAGATGGGAATTTTTCAATGTTGTTTTCATTTTGTTACTGTATGAAAATAGTTCAATGTACATTTAAAAGTCCCAGTGTCAGTATTAATAAAATTGCATTTCATAATTTGAAATACTTTGTGTATTAAATATATCAGACTGTAGGTAAGAACGTCATAACTTCGCCAATCTTCCCCCCACTTACCCTACTGGAACATACGTATGTGCTATCTACTAAAGCGCACCCGTTTAATTAAAAACTTAAATCCATTTCAGCTTATCAAGTACCAATTTTTCACCATGCTCTTTTATAATAAATAGGTATTTATTACACAGGGGGAGTCATTTAAGTTGATACAAATTAATATCTCGAAAACAAAACACTTAACAAAAACACTGTTCATACAAAATTTGTTTTGTTTTAAAGGGGGAAGAGAACAGTATTATTTACTTTTCGTTTGGGGGTTTCAAGGTCGTTTGAGGTCAATTTTTTTTTTTCAAATAGGAACCTATATTTTGCTTTACAGATTCGAATTCTACGCAAAAATACAAGCAACATTTTTCTGAAACATTATTTTATAAAAATCTTATTTTAAAGTTAATTTAACAATAAAAGTCCGTTGAAGTTCAAGGTCATCATTTTGAACATTTGTTGAAATAAAAAATGGTAAGTTATTTTCTATTTTTCTTTGATTACTTATAAAATGAAAAACTTCAACTCAATTTTTCGTTCAAAAATAAAAATGTATTTGGAAAATGATGTGTACCGAAATTATTACAGCAATTCTGTAAAATTACTGAATCCACCCTTAATATTAAAATAACTTAAAAATACGGTTTGTATAAAATAATGTTTCAGACAAAAGTTGCTTGTATTTTTGCATACAATTTGAATCTTTAAAGAAAAATATAGGTTCGTATTTGCAAAACAAAAGTTGGCCTTCAAACGGTCTTGAAAACGTCCACCAAACCAAAAGTAAATAATACTGTTCTCTTTCCCCTTAAAAAACAAAACAAATTTTATATGAACAGTTTTTTTGTAAAGTGCTTTGTTTTTGAGATATTAATTTGTGTTAACTTAAATGACTCATCCTGTATATTCACAAGTTAGCAGGTGAAATTGCGGTGCTAAATCATTGACAAAATATACCATGAAAGGCTTAAAGTTATTATGTTTGTTGTAAACAGAATATTCCGAAGTGTGTCGTGAGGGAACCACTACAGACAGTTTGTTTGTAAGTAAAAGATATAGCTCTCACCCAATGAAAACTTGCTGCATGAAAGAGTGAAAGGTTTTTGCTCCTACAAATATCATGTTTGACTCTGTTTAGTATAGTTTCGCATTATCAGCATTATCTGCCGACCGCAGCTAACAGACTAGCTAGTCTTTCAAATTCTGTAAGAAATACGAGAGTGATCGATTCCCATAGTTCGCGGCAATGGTTTTGCTTGTCCGTTCAGCTCCATTGAATTACTTTTATTGTTCTAAATTGGCCCAAATGTGTTGGTGTGCGTAAAAAACACACGATCAACGTTAAGAATTGTAAAATGTAATAAGGAAGTTCATTATTAAAACCTTGCGTTTAAGTTTTCTACATACAGTACCAGCATCGATTCTGTCATATCCAAACGAAGCGTAGCACGAAAATTCGTTTCGCTTAAAACGCAAATTTTCGTTCACTTACCAAGCTACGAAAAATTAAA
>KZ875305.1:7374-25950 GCA_003456935.1 Machilis hrabei
CTTTTTCCATTTCGGTCTTTGTTTGGTAATAGTGACCCAAAATGCACCTGAAATAGTAGTTTCCCGCACTCTGACTGAAGCCGACTCTTAACTTTTTACAGGACTGAATTTCATCAATTTTAGAACACTGTTCATACATATGTGGTGGTGCATTGTCTCAAATCAATCTCAATGTCCTCGACTCAATTCAAAGGTGAGCTTTTCATTTGATCAATGACACATCCCTCGCTAGTTCTTCATACACTCCCTCACATCGTCGTGCAGTCTCTGACCTTTGTCTGTTTTACTGATATTGTTATGGCCGTTGCTCTTTATACAGAGTTTACATCTTGGATTCTTCTTACTTCAACTCATGTTCATATTACTAGGTAAAGCGTGTTGTGTCATCCTCACATGGTCAAGCTTTTTACCCACTACAGGTCTACTTTTATCCCTCGAGTTTCCAAAATACCGTCANCTCTCTTCCCTGAAACGTNCAGTCTTGACACCTTCAAACACATTTCTTCTTCTGTATTTACTTTTGGCATTCACTACAGGTGTGCATTCCATGACATACAAATCTGATGTAGCTGGCCTATATTGTACTGCTACAGTATTGGATGACAGGAAGTACTTATGTATTACAAGCGTATTCTTTAACATGTTGTGAACATCGGACAATAATGCACGTAATAAATATTATTACATGCGTAATAAATAATTGCGTTGAACTAAATTTGTTTTTGTTTTTGTGGCGTTTCTTCTGCAGAGGACGTACCCTGGCTAGCAACTGTTGTGGTTTCTGAAGGAAACAGCTATTATATTTATTGCCAGGGCTCCATACTCAATCCTACCTGGGTTATTTCATCGGCTTCCTGTCCATTAGATAGAATACCGGCAGGTTTGAATTTGACAGTACGTATATGCACACATAGAAATTGAAATAAATCAATGTTTAATTATTTTCTAATACATGTATAATCTGACAGGTTATAGCTGGTTTAAATAACCTTGATGTGTGGTATGGTGGTGAGCAGGTACAGGACGTAGCCGAAGTTAACTCTCATCCCAACTACAACAGGTAATGTTAAATGTGATCAAGAAAGATAAAAATCTTAAGTTTAACTGAATATCAAATGAAAAATGTTTTCAAAAGCAATTGCAAACAATTAAACTCTGATTACGGTAAAAAAACTCAAAAGCCATAAATAAAAATCAATAACTTCTGCGCTGAGCTACAAAGGTACACTGGATGTATTATGTGAATAAAACCTCTATTTAATGTGATTAGTTAAGAACACTTGTCAGTGTAAGGTTGCAAAACACATTCCTTCCCGGAAAAAACAATTGTTCTGTTAAAGAAGTGGGTGAAACAAAATTCGAAAAAGTTAATCTCTACATAATCACAAAACAGGGTTAATGGATCTGTTTTATTTAACTTTTTACTAAAATCAACTTACATTTATAAATAGGTACTTTTTATGGAAGAGAGTAATTCTGAAGTTGCTGAACATTCAGTATTGTGTTTCTTCCCGAAGCAAGTTGTTCGTAACAATCGTAGAAGCAATTCATATTGTGAGTAATCGAAAAGTCTATAAACGTATTTGACAGTTGACCGAACCAACGAAAGTAAAGCAGAATTAACGGAACTGATGTGATTTAAAGACGAAATAGTTCATGCTTCTTTTTTTGTTGTTGTTTCTCCTCATAACTAGAAATGTTCTGGTATCAGTTATGTACTTTTTCTTTGCCTACATCTTCCTGTTAATACAGAGCGAAAATTCGTTGATTTTTTTTCACTTCTGATGTACATTTCTAAGAAACTATATATTTATGCTCAGTAGAGGTCCACATGGAAAACCCAATCCAGCTTCAAAACCATTCCTTCAGAATTTACAGAAAAATTCATTTGGATCTGATTTTATTGCCATTTATCACTTTTATTTTAGTTCAGTAGTTGAGTTTGTAAGATACTGGAGCTACAGTAATATTAGTAATTGGACTTTGAACGAAATAAGATTTGGAATGCACGAAAAGATTGTAAATTATTCTTATTCATTATCAAAGGCGCTTAAACTACAGTCGTCAAAATTTAGATCAGAATGGTTGAAAGGTTTTATACTGAGAGACTGGCTTCAATGGTGTGTGGAAAGTATGACCTGAAAAAATAGTGGAAAACAAAGAAACAGACAAAAGCAGATGATATTTTGTCATCTCAGACGCAAAAGACCGTCTTTTTATCCAATTGTGAATTACATAAACAGTACATAAACAATTTTAATGATACTACATGACATCACAAATTTGTGTCAAGAACATGTGAAGGTAGTGAAGTTTCTGCCTGTACGTGTCACTGGATCACTTTTTAGGACCGGGTCACGGTTCAAAATCGAGTCAGTCTTTCTGAAGCGTTGACCAGTTGCTAAAGAGTGACTCGGTTGGCCCATTACATGTCTGCTGTGAATAAAGCAATTGACTTTAAAGTTCTCAATAAGTGTGAGGTTTCTGTAGAATACATAAATTTAAAATCACATTTTTTGTACATTAATTATTGTGAGAGTTATCAGTGAATGTAGAATAAGAGCCGAATCTTTCAATATGAACATTTGTTTTGATCAGCTTTTAAAGGATTTTCAATAGTATGTTATGTGTTGTAGTAGCAGATGAGTAAGCAGACAACTAATATGTTTTGGGTATTGACTTTACAAAGCTATGAAAATGCATCTGAAAATGTAGTTTAAATACATGTTTATTATATTTGCTATAAGAAATAGAGAATTGATCAGAGAAAATGTCTCCGCTAACCAGATTGTTTACTGACGACATTAATTTTAAAAATTCTTCCTCATGTGCTTCATGTTTCTATAATTGAGAAATAATGTTGTGCTCATAGAGATCGATGTTTAATGAGGATAAAACATGACTCATTCTAAACCGAAATATAACTCATTAAAATGATTAATCATTGTATTTCATTGCAGTACCACCTTGGCCAATGACATTGCATTGTTGAGGTTGCAAAATCCACTGGAATTCACCGCATACGTCTTTCCAAAAGCTCTGCCGTCCAGCTCCTACCAAGCGTCTGGTAATTATAAATATAGCCATTTAGACACAGATTATATTAATTCTGTATTTACTAACATATCCCCATTGCAAATAATATTACCAGATTTTTTTTCACGTTGAGCTGTTTTCGGATAAGCGGCGAGACTGACTTTTCTGTTGTTGTTTTTTTCTGTACTGGTTCTCAAACGATTTATTTCAGTTAGATAATTATTTTTTATAATTCATAATCATAATGACACACAATAAATGCCGTGATGTAAAAAGACTTTGTTTTGGCTAGTTTTCGGGGTCATGCCAACTGTTGTTGTGGGCCAAAAAGGCAGTTTTGAGAGGATGAATATTGAAAAAATTCCTTTGTGTTTCGTTTCGTCTTATTGAAATGGAATTCGTGTGAATATATACTGCAGTACAAATACATCATAAATAACTGCCTCAGAGGTGAGGTGAGGGAAATCGAATGTTTTTTTATGCTAATGAGCGTCATCTAGATATATAGAGAGGCAGGTAGGAGGGTGCAACAGGAAAGGAGGTAGAAGGGTGCAAAAGGAAAGGCGGGTAACAGGAAAGGAGGTAGGAGGGTGCAAAAGTAAAGGGGCAAGGGAGTGTCATTTAACCACCGACATTCAAGCAAAGCACATCAGGGTGAGCAGAGCTTAAACGAAAGTCGAGGGAAACTCATTTCACCACCGACATTCAACCAAAGCACATTAGGGATGAGGGGTTGAATGGAGAAGGGAAGTGGTTATTTTTGAATGTGGACTAGGATCATCATTATATTTTCGTTTTACTTTTCCTGGTTGCTCTGTAGTTGAATTCCAAAGTCAGTCACCAGTATTACCCCAGAAGTCTCGTAGATCTGTATGGGGGAGGAGTGAAAGGGTTAGATTAGGAACATTGTGAAGATTTCCGAATTTTAGGTTTGGATACGAGTGAATTGTTGCTGGTACTGAAAAAGCCGTATTTCTAATCAATATTACATTTGGTTGATGGTTGCTACTACCCAAGTAATATAACGAATTTTTTTAGCGTGCCAGACCTCGGTGCGAGTATACGTATTTTTCGATTACTTTTTGTTTCATTTTTCTACGTATTGTGAGGGCGGAAAGAAGCGATTTCCAAGTTTGGTTTGTTTTCGCTGAGTGAACTCTGTGTTGCATTTGTTTGGTTGCCGCTGTCTTACTCAAGGTTAGTCGATAGATGGCACGGGCGGTCTAGTGCTTGTCTGTACGCAGCGAATGTTTGTTCGAAGGCGTGGACGTTGATAGATTGGGGACAAGACTATCGAATGTCGCAAGGCCGGTGGCGAGTGAATCAAGGAGAACTGAGGCTGGGTTAGCAAGGAAATGAAAGTTTAACATGCACGCGACGACACAGCGGCGTTTCAGATGTTATTGAAAGGCAATAAGTGGACAGAAAGGGCAAAACTTATGCAAATCCCGAGTATTAGATGTTCAGTGTTAAGTGTGTGGGGAGGTTGGTGCAGATAAGTCAAGATTTACCCATTAAAAGTGCTATACTTGATGTGTGTTATTTTGGAAAGTCAAACCAATAAAAATGGCGCCATTGTTGTAGTCATTGAAGTGAGACGTTGGAATACGCTTTCAAGCTTTTTAAGTCCGCTATCAGGAAAATTGAGTAAATAAAGTGCATATAATGACGCACAGTTGTACTGAACTATATTTAACAGCGCAATATAGTGATAAATACCAGTCGAGAGTATATTTAACAGTACAGCGTGTTTTGCTCGGTTAGCTAGCCCTGAGTGAATATAAGAAAACTTTTATCCGTTTATTCACATGAAACTTTTATGAGATTACTGCAACGTGCAATGTTAGGCCAAGCAGTTCACTGTCGCATGTGGCTATGAACAGTAGTGTGGCTTAGTCGATTATGTGCGGTTATGCACTGTACATGTAACGCATTCAAGAGGCAGTGGAAGTCAGAGAGTCAATTTGTGGGGTGATTTTATGTGTGAGTGGACAGTTGCAACGGGAAGCAGATACTGGTGGATAACTGAGTAGTCAGGTTTGCCGCCTTTTTGAACTTCTGGGGCATTTGGTGCGGAGAATGGAGGAACAGCGAGCAGAGTACATCTCGACCATATTTAGAAGACAACTCATTGAGATAAACAGGTCTATGTAAACATTTGAGAGTTCTAGTGTACACATAAGGTTTTTGCATGGCCGTGGCAAATAGAGTTTCAGGGGAAGGACTTTTGTCTGTTTGCAGTAGTAACGCCACATGCAGATGCGTTATGTGCTTTGTTGGGTTTGCATATATTTGTATATGAATTTGTATATATGTTTTTTTTGTGGGTGTATTGATTCCAAGAGGAACTGTAGACGTTCTCATGGGGATGCAAAAATTGCATTAGTGTAGCACAGCTGTGGCAGCATTTTTTATAAGAATGTTACAGGTTAATGTATGTAGGCACAAGCTTAACTTGGTACAAACAATCAATTCAAGGTTGAATACATTATCAGAAATGAATTATTGTAGCACAACTGTGACAGTATTATTTCATAATATCATATGTTAATTTATGCAAGCACAAGTTTAACGGGGTGCAGTCTGACAACTCAGGGTTTCATTTATTATAAAAAAGGAATCATTGTAGCTCAGCTGTGACATCATCTTTTTTCACAAGAATATTACATGTTAATTTGTTCAGGCACCAATTTAGTTTGGTGGAGTTGTCAACTCAAGGGTGCATTTATTATCAGAAAGGTGGTGACGAAACGTGTGCAGAATTGTATGAGGTTTCATTCAACCAGTAAATGATCAGATTCATGCAATTGA
This sequence comes from Machilis hrabei, assembly GCA_003456935.1. Taxonomy (NCBI): domain Eukaryota; kingdom Metazoa; phylum Arthropoda; class Insecta; order Archaeognatha; family Machilidae; genus Machilis; species Machilis hrabei. The sequence continues at coordinate 13,222 of KZ875305.1, forward strand.
ACCAACGCAGTTCATGTTTTATTATCCCAGCACCGTGTGGTCTATGCCCATCCAAGTGCTATTATAGGTGTATAAGCTTAACAGCTCACGTAGTGATTTATGTGTGATCAACACAGAGTGCCTGGTTTAATTGGTGCATTGTAATAAAGGTTCTTTGTGGTACCCAATTCATGAGCAATAAAATTCAGATTATATGCCTTCAGCAGTTTTTTTATATACTTAGGGTGCCCATGCTGGTGTATTGGGTGAAGCACCATGAATGGTAGATGATTACGGTCATTATCAGAGTAACACTGTGTTCTTGGAGCTGGGTTATGCCATAACGGGTAGAGCTGGTGAAGTGGCAATCAGATTAAGTACTGTGATTATTCTAAAATCTAGAATCCCCCGAGAAAAGCTGGAAAGTGAAGGTAAAAACAAGAGTTAGTTTTAGTCTGAAGCCGAAGGCAAACGACTGGGCGTACGGGGGGTTCCTCCGTACAGTGTACACATGGCAGCCCCATGATCCTAGTCGGGGGAGCGCAAGAGGCGAGTGCGGTAGGTAAGCCTTGTTCCAATCGGTTCCTGTCAAGTCACCACAGAGGGAGGAGTACTGGGGACGAAACGGGTGTTACAATAATGAGCTTGATCACACAACATCTTACTTATGACTGTTTTCAGTGAACACTTATTTTTGTATGTGATTAAGAATGACAGAGTGTAGAACCTATTTTTTCAGTATAAAAGTCTAACTGTACTTTTCACGTAATTCATGTTTCATAGACACCACTGTTGGAGTAATTATTCCACATACGTTCTTTCAAGGTGTGGTTAAATCGTTCAACCACAGCTGCTTTTTTCTCATTCCTTGTGGTGAAATATTCAACCTTTTTCAATATTAAATATTTTTCAAAATCTTTACCGTATTTACAAACTCTGTACCTTGATCTGTATTAAATTTCAGAGGTATACGTCCACTTTGTTTAAATATTTATTTGAAAGGCTTTCGTCAATGCTATGCCAGTTTTCGTTTTTAGGGGTATAGTCCCATGCATATTTAGATAACACGTCAATACATGTCAATATATACCTCATACCTTTGTTATACTGCTTAATGGCATTCATATCATTTAAATCGGCTTGCCATTGTTCATCTATACCCATAACATATATTTTATTTCTAGGATATGTATACCGTAATGGTTTGTTATTGTGTAGGCTCTCGTGCCTTTAAGCACACGTTCAACGTGTTTACGTGTATACCCTTTATGTTTAAACACATCATATAATTTTTGTATACCACCAAAAACTCCCTGGATATTTAGGATCTGTATATATATTTATCGTTATTAATAATATCACATATTTATTTTGACCGCACATAAGTTATTGGCGTTAGTATTAACACATATCAGTTTTTATATGTCCTGGTTTGGTATGTAATACCAGGCGCGTTTGTGAGACCGACCGATCTCTCCATAAAAAAAAGATAGAGATTCTTCTTCGAAGTCTACCCGTTATTGACCCGTAGGACATAAAGACCGCTATCCATGGAGAATATTACGTCGCTTTTTAAATTTTTTGTTCGAAAGAAGTAAACATTTTGATTTATTCTTGTGAAGTCTTTATATATTATACGTATTAGTATTTAAAATAAAACTCTAGTGATATTTAGAACAAAACGTATAAGTAATAACAATTGAATTAAAAAAAATGAATTTAGTAAATAGAATGTGTGAATAATCCTAAACAGTTAGCAGAAACTGGTATAAATATGTATTGTGTGAATTTTTTTATCGAGTAGCGACTGGTATTTTCTCGTCTCAAGATATCGTTTATCTGTTTCGAGTATAATATAAAAACTTACCACGATCGATTACAAAACGCATTCTGTACAAGTGAGCGTGGAAAGATACTAGGTGACTGTTGGAAAAATGGTTGAATGTGATCCGAGAGTCAGCGGCATGGAGTGAGGAGCAGAGAAAAAAGAGGTAATAATCTATCAAGATACAATTGAAGTCGAGAACTTATTCCTCTGCCGGCATCGAAAGTGGAAAGACCTAGAAGTGGAAAAGACCAGAAAAATCAACATGGAAGATTTACATAAAGCGGTAAGTGTGCTCATGTTCTTATAGATAGTGTATTATGTGAAATAGTGAATGAGAGAAAGAGAAACGAAAATGCAAGACAAAATTGCATAAGTCTAAAATATTAGACAAGAGTTACAATAAAAACGGGGCCTTAAAGAAATACAGCTATAACGCGTGCGGTATTTGTGAAGAAACAGTGGTACTTACATGTAGAATCCCAAACATGTGTAAAAGACAAACCAGTGTCACAGACACTACGGTCACTCATTACTTCAAAACACTGCCGATAGTAAACCAAAAAAAAATCACAAACAAATATATTAACGTTGAGTGAGTTAGATTACGCGTCAACCGTTTCTTGAAAATCAAACAGGAATCGTCTGGCTGGCCTGAGGAATATAAAACATCTGAACAGTGGCAGACGTATCTCGATCGTTACGAGCACGACGAGGGAATACGGTTGGAAACCACGCGAATCACAAAAATCCAGGTATGAGGGCCCTGTCAAAACTGTGTTTAAATTCGCTAAGGGGTAAGTTTCGGCATCGCTTGACATTACCACGATCGAAACTCTTTGGCAATTACCCAGATCTTATGCGTTTCCGACATATGTTTACCATAGATTTAACAGGTATGGATCTTTTGAGGTCAGACCTGATTAATTTGAGGTACGTTGAAAAGAAAGCGTGGCGAGTGACGGATAAAGGCAATGTTGTTTTGGCCGCGTTCGTGACAACGCATGCCCGTCTTAGCCTGTATGCGTCGCTGGAGCAGTTACAAACCAAGGTATTGTATATGGATAGGGACTCAGTAATATTTCTGTCCCGCCATGGGGAAGAGTTCTTTGAGCCTGAGACAGGGGATTTTTTGGGTGACTTGATGGACGAAGTGACCGGTTAATATGGAGCAGATACTTTTATTACCGAGTTTGCTACGGGAGGTGCCAAGCATTATGGATATCGTACAAACACGGGTAAACTCGAGTTGAAAGTGCGGGGTATCAAGTTAGATTTCCGCAAGAGACAAGTTATCGATTTTGATTTGTTGAAAGAATTAGTGCGTGAGCACTTTGCGGAATTTCAACGTGAGGGTAACGATGACGAGCAAAGGGACATTAATGACTTAGTGGATCTTCAAAGCCTGGACCCTCGTCATCGTCGTCGTGACCCTGTGTTTATAACGAACCCTTATAAGATTGTACGGTTGGGGAAAGAGGCATGTGGCATCGTCCAACAAGCTCAGACCAAAAAATACGCCTTGGTCTGTGACAAACGCGTCCTCCATGAGGGATATACCACCTACCCTTATGGTTTTAAATTTGACTAATTGCCTTACGGAGTTTGACGTACAGCATGTTTTACGTCATCTTGCTCCTTGCTGGAGAGAAAGAAACAACGTAGCCTCGGGGGTTGCAACATGTCCAGTATATAGATCGTTTTGATATGACAAATGTGCATAATGTGTACTAATCTTTGTGTATGTGTGTGTGTTGTATATAAATATGTATATGTGTATCTTATGTCAGTGTTATACATGTTGTACTTGTGGAAATGTTTGTGTATGATGTATATAGATATATATATATGTAACTGTGTGTATGTTGTATATAAATATGTATGCAAGTGTGTGTGTGTGTGTGACGTTTGAGAGGAAGGATTCGAGTATACAAATCCCCCGCCACGTCTACGATCGTCTAGTTTAAGATCCGCTGTCTAAAGGAAAACATCGTCGACGTCTTCCATAGCCAAAACCATGTTCAACAACGAAGAGTCATTTACTACCGACAACGTCTAATTACAACATCCGTTCACATGTATCATCGCAGGTCGCAGGTCCTACCATGAGTGGTAAAACGCAATTTGTCGTTAAACTATTAAAAACACGTAACTATGTTATAGACAATCCTCCTGAAAACATTGTGTGGTGTTATGGTGCATATCAACCTTTTGTCTATGACCTTAGCATGAAGCATACCTGGTATTCGCTTCGTCGAAGGTTTACCAAGCAACCTCGACGACTATTTGAATATCAATACACGTACCCTTTTGGCGGTGGATGATCTCATGAACGAAGCTAGTGAGGACAAAAAAATTTTGGATGTTTTCTTCCTAAAAAAATAATAATTCTTGTGAATTTATATATATATATATATATATATAAGACTGCATGTCTTTGTTTTGTATGTCTTGCTGATGGTAGTGTCGTTATAGCTGTTGTAAATGTGTGTATATTTTAGAGAAATACCATGAATCAGAAGTGTAGTGTCGTGTTGGATTTCGAATGTTTTGTGGATGATGTTAAACGCTTTGTCATCAAAGAGTTGGATTGCTGTATTGTGAATAATAAACACAATGTCCTGAAAATGCATTCGTTCTTACTACAACCTCCCTTCCCTAAAAAAATGCTGACTTTAGATACCCAACGCCAAAATGACTGGCTCACCATGCATTTACACGGACTGAGTTGGAACACGGGATTTGTCCCGTACGAGTTTCTACCACTATGTTTAAGTTTTCTCACACAAAATGCCTCTTGTGTGTACGTCAAAGGGAGGGAAAAGATGGTGTTTTTCAACGATTTTTATCTCTTCCTGTCGTTGATCTGGATGATTTACAATGTCCATCTCCTTGTACGTGTCCTTTACCTTTAAATGCACGCTGTCTTTATGATCATGGTATTACAGATCATTGTGCCGTGTACAAATGTACGCGATGGGCTTCGTGGTTAAAAAGTATAAAATATGGTTTTACCGACAAAATCAATTAGTCTTACGATGAATGTGGTTACGGACGCTTTGCAAACACGCTTATCCCTGTGCTTGACATTTAAAGCTTAGTGTATCAGTGTTTTTCTAGTGCTTATTACTATTGTTTGTTTGCTGATAGTGGAAGTACCTGAATTGGATGGTGTTCATCGGCATTTAAACAATAATAACAATAACGTGACTGTTCCTTGCCATCAAGTGTACGCGATTCTTCCACGCATTAACGCTACGAAAGCCAGGGGACTTTTACGCACACTATACGCTTTATTGCGCAATACGACACATGTCACCATTGACGCAGGACATTTTGGCATACCTCAGACTGCTCCAGAAAAGTAAACCCTACCAACGAAAAGCTCTCGTCGTTACACCACCTTTAGAAGTGATACGTATTTTATGCTAGTGTTGTCTTAACGTTCTTACAGGTAACGTGCCCCTTAGCCCTCATTGCAAGAAAACGTTGGCACGCTACAAAAGACTTTTGCGTTTCCTCGCTCGAAAACGGCCTTCGGTTAAACGTAAATGACAACAACTTTTGCTACCTTTTGTGGGACTATTACTGGGAGCAGTATTACCCACGCTCATGTCGTTGTTAATTCCACAGAATCATGGAACACGTTAAAAAGATGATTTTGATTCCTGCCGTTGGTGGAACATCCATTCCTACCTTACCCTTGACACTAGCCGACCTTGCGACCACACGTCCTACCATGACGGCCACGAAATTAAGTATGACACAACTCGACAAAAACATGCTTGACATACTCAATGATGTTTCGATACCTCCGAGTGTGAAAATAAAACACTATGCACAATTGTTGCAACGTCATCAGAACCTTCAACGTCATGGATGAGACATGCAGAGAAAAGTATAAACTGGATCAGTTACAAACAATTTTGGAAAATACTCTACTTCACACTCCTTTTACCACGAGCACTAGTACACCGTTAAGAATACATTTTCCCATGTCACAAGGACCTCAAACTCCTTCTGTTCAACAGACTCTCTCCGTCAACGGTATCGTCACGAGGCTACCACCACGAGATAGAACGGATGCCATCAAGATACTTCACAAGGCCTTATCACACCCCAATATTATGACCTGGAAACCCTCGGGAGAACTCGTCTACAAAAATGAAGCTATACCTGCGTCCAACATTTCCGATCTACTCAAAAACCATTTTCGACGTAGCAAGAAAAATATTCCTGGCTACACACAATTTAAAAAAGCCGTGAGGGATCTTTTTGTTGACGATATCGAAACAAATTGTTTTTATCATTTTGAAACACCTACAAAATGGGTAAGGATGTAATAAAACAAAGATTTTTTAAAAAACATACTGTTGATTTTTATTTTTTCCTTGCATACATTTTTCCTTGCAGACATTTTTGAATGCAGGAACCTGAAAATCTGCATCCATGTACGCCACTTCGTGATGCATACACGCACAACACGAGGGCGTCGTTGACACGCGGATTATCCGTGTACTGCATGTCTAGTATTCTTTGCAGAGGAACATTCCTACTCAAAAAATGAAGCATATACAGACAATGATGACCGCATGTTTTGGAGTTTAAACCCTGTACGATATGTTTATTGTATTGAATATGATTTGCATTGTTTTTCAAAAAAGTATGAAACGATGGTCGGCAAACTTTTGAAGGTTGTCCGAAACTTTCGAAAAAACACCCTGCCTTTCTTTGTCGAAGTAGAACGCCACCCAGTGCTCTCCTGGTCGATGGGCTTCGTGGGTGTTGACGATATAAGCACGAGGGTAAGTATGGACCACGGCAGGAAGTTGATCTGCTGCAAAAACGCCTTCAAAAACTGAGTCTAAACACCGTATTCATTTTTCCGGTGTTGATAAAATACTTGCTCAGGTAGTGTAATCAAAAATGACGTTACGGTGCTGGTCGATTTCCATCAAATGTTCAAATTTGGCGTACACGATCAAATTAGCTGTTTCGGGAAGTCCTTCAGCAAACTGCATTTCCAACTTGACATTTCCGCGACGGGTCAGATTAAAGTGACTTCCGAGACACCCATCGGGACTTATATCGAAAGCGTAAAACGTATATCCTCGAGGATAGTCTTGACAGGTCAATTGCAAACCAACATCTCTATACAAACGATCCAAGTGTAAAAACAAAGTATTGAAACATTGAATGTGCTTGTTGTTGGTGTAGTCAGGACGCAACTGTTTGCTCGGTATAGATTCACCGTCCACATACAAGGACAACGAATTCAAATTGTAATGTTTAAAATTAAAATGGTTAAACCTATATGTTCCATTATAGACGGTCGTATTCACGAGACCTATGACGAGAAGACGGGGTAATCCACCCAAAAATAAATTGTCTCTGTTAAAATTCATGGTTCCCTGAGACACGGATAAGGTTTAAATTTCGGCTCGCCGCAAAGGATATTTGGCCGTACCCATGGTCAATGCTTTCTCGATTCCTAGCGCCACTGACGGATCCACACGTACTTTACGCANGTGCAACAAGGCTTCGGAAATTATGATTTTAAAGTTCGGATTTGGTTCTGCACTCATTAAACAAAAATCGGTTTTAGAACTCATCAATTTCAACTTCAGGCTCACATTGTTCAATAGCACTTTGTTTAAATTTGTGAGGCCTAAGTGAAGCCCTCCCATGATATCCACAAGCTTCGATTCGGCGCAATATGTTGTTCTGTTCTTTAAACCTAAATTAACATCGGCCGCTGTATAACGATCGGTATCATCCATGCGTCCTGCTGTATCCTTATCCCATAAAGACATGGCGAATTGGTCGCGGTTAGCTTCGTCATCGTAATTGAGGAGGGTTTCCAAGTAGGCGCGATATGGATAGGCATTATTAGCCGTGCTCACGAGTTGGTCGTTAAGGTAGACGTCTATTTGCAAAAACAACGATTGCNTCCAAAGGTTCACGGGACCTACTTTAGTTTTCGCGGCAATATTACTTCCATCGGCATTGGTGATCTTGGCTTCGATGTAGAGTTGAGTGCTCGCAAGATCAATGAATTGTTCGGCAGTCCCGGCTACGTAAAATTCGAGGGGAGCTCCATCTATAATATTCTAAATAGGGTGATACTCCAAAAATTACTTTTTTTGATTTGGGTTTGGGTCTAAGCTACCAAAAACAGATCAAGTTCCGATTTGGCACAGCCGGTGGACGACGGATAAATAAAACTCATCTTCTCTTTCTNATCCAAACACGTCACTGTGTGTGCGTGCACGTTTACGTTGCGACTGAACGTTTTGTCGTTGTTTTCTCATTTTTATAGACACATTACNTTTCCTTAAACGTTCGCGAAGAATGGAGGATGGAGGGACCATCGAGAAGAGGGAACATNTTTGTGCTCTTCTTTTACCNGTTTTTGGTTTTGTTTTCCTCGTTCTTCTTCTTTTCCTTACTCTCCCCGACCCTGACATTCGTTTCAATACCATCATACCTGCTTCCTTCAAACGAGTAAACGACGTTTGACCGAATCTCGCACGGGTTCACCACCTGCTAAGTCAGTCAAAATATGAGCTTCCGTCGGTAGCGCATGTTTTCCCAAGGCTTTAGCACCCGTACGTAGCAAAGGAGTCACATTGCGAAACAAACGGGCAAAGAACGAGCCTAATCCTTAGCCTCTCTGATACACAGTTCCTGTGAAAACGGGTATATTACTTCCTGAACCACCCACATGTCTCGCATAATATCCCATACAACAGGGACGTCGTATATCTTGGGTTAAACGCATACTGTCTTACTCGAAAGCAGGACGTTTTCGAAAATGAAGTTTACACAACACCTTTCCGGAACAGAATACCACTTTCTGCCCTGCGTTCGTCCTTCTATCGATCATAATCGTATCCATATGTTTCTTGCTAACCCGCATGTAATAGGGATGAGTAAAATAGCGCACGATATAATCACCATCATCTTTGGTCGAAGAGGTCATGACAGTACGCAACAAAGGTGCGGATGTATGGCCCACCATTTGGTAATCGATAATGTCCCACAATGAAGAAAAATCCGCCGTTAGGTCCACGGGATACTTGCCTTTAACTGTGCCATGAATAAAATCATTCGTGACGTAATCTTCAAAACCCAGTAATATATGTAACCCTCGAGGATCGTTCGTAAACTTGAGTATTTCTTCGTCCGGTTTCATGACCCTGAACATAACTNTTTTATCCTCGTTCAATATGGCATGCGTATACGTTCCCGGGACGCGTCTTATCAGTTATGTACTGANAGATGTTATAACATTTTCAGGTGACGTGTATATCTTTTGTGGAATACTCACGGGAATTTTATGATAATAATCCAAGACCGTGTCTTCAGTCATCCTCTTCCACACGGGAAGTTTGAAGAGAGCTTTTTCATACTCCAGATAACCTTCTTCTGAAATTTGAGAATGTTTTTTTAACAGACCCATGATCTTGGATCTCAAGTCATAATAAGTGGCAAACCTTTGTGTGTAATCGAGGTTTGAGTAGTTCTGTATCGCCATTTTTATTTTCCGTTTGAAGTTCTCGTGAATAGGTACATTCTTTTTCTCGGCATACCCCACAAACACCTCGTAGCGCGGGNGGTACTCTGTAAACCACGTGTCGACGTGTTCGCGTCTTTTTCGTTCTCCTTCTTTTTTTCTTCTCTTTCTTCTTCTTNCCTGGTGTTCGTTTGTGTGTTTACTTTACGTTTTAGAATGTATATCGTGTTATGACCCTCGACAATGTTGGTTCAACTGTGTGGCATATGTATCTCCGTTAAGGCTACTTCCCCTTCTCCTTCCAGTGTCACATTGGTGGATAAACGGGTCACATAATGCGAGGGTGTGTTGTTTNGAAAAACGTCCATGGACACATTGGACGCTAACATGACGTAAAAACTNACACTTGCGTCTTAGCGTCTCTTCCGGAACACACTAAAACCATCTCATGACATCTTTCATTTTTATATCGACACCAAATCTTTGGCAGGAATCCAAGATGCCGCTGATACCGGATACCCTTTCCATTTCACCAAGACTTTTTTCCCATGGCGGTGAAGCACCTTCTCGACGCGATATAGCTCGTCCTTCCTTACCTCTACTTTCTGAAGCTCGGGACCATAAAATGTTCCTTCGATCGTTTCGCCAGTTGAGTCCTTCAAACTGTAAACCGGTGGTGTGCGCGGTACTTTTTTCATCACGCTAACTATTTCTTCAGAATAGTTACCTGTGTACCCCTTTTCGAAACGACCTTTGGCTTTACTTACCCTTACTGTGTCTCCTCTTTTAATGCGTCACTCTTGCCACTTCGACGTTTGTGTTTCATTGGTTCTTAGTACGTGTTTTGGTAAGCCATTTCTTGCGTAAATACGGTCACGTCTACTGGTTTCATCTCTGTGGTTGTATGAACTGTATTGCTATACGAATCCACAAAATCCTGCAAAACGTCCAAATATTTGTACGTGTTGTTGTGGGTAAAGTAACGGCACATGTGTTCTTTCAATGTGCGGTTAAATCGCTCCACCACAACGGCTTTCTTATCACTGCGTGTCGTAAAAAAGCGAATGTTATTTTCTTTCAAGAATTTTTGAAACNCTGCATTTACAAATTCCATGCCCTGATCCGTATTTAAACGGAAAGGTATGCGACTGGTTTGGGTAAATATTTTCTTAAAGGCTGAGACGAGTTCTTTTCCAGTTTTCGTACTCAAAGGTACGGCCCAAGCATATTTCGACAACATATCGATACACGTTAAAAGATACCGCATATTATTGTTATACTCTTTCAACGAACTCATGTCGTTCAAGTCAGCTTGCCATTGTTCGTCGACACCAGTCACATGAACTCTATTGCGAGAATATTTGTATCTGATATATTTGTGTAAAGTGTAAGCTTTCGTACTTATCAACCATTGTTTCACGTCTTCTAACGTGTAACCTTTACCTTTTACTACTTTGTATAATCTTTGAACACCCCATAAGTACCGTTTTTTACATCAGTATACACCTTTTTGAATACAATATCACCCTTCATTGCACCGTGTCTAGGAAGTAAATTATACACATTTGATGGCTACATATTTTTTATTACTACATTTCATTTTTCACCATACACGCACACACAGACGCACAGTGAATGGTTATAAAATCATCTGCACTACTACTGCTACAGTATTTGTCAATACCATTTTTTCGAACCGTTAATAACACTCGTTCTCACCATTATGACAACAACAACAACGGCATCACTGCAAACCTTCGTTATATGCACGTACACTTTCAACTATAATTATGACAGCACATCAAACTATGGTTCAAACATTATTATAATACCACCTCGATCAAAGCATTGTGTTTACATTTGAACGTACAGTTTTCAGGCAATATTATTATTATACAACACATCAAACCTTCACTTGACTTCTTTTGTTAGCACTGAACAAACACTTTTTCATTGGTTTGGCACACGGTTTGTAGAACGATGCTGAACCGCGTTTTCCTTTTTGGCCGTATTGGGGTTGTTGTCGTTGCTGATTAACTGATTGCACAAGTCTCTTCTTATGATATTCCACAGATTTCTTCAACACAGGCACAAATTGTAGGAAGCGTTCCCATTGTTCCACTTTCAATGCAATACCTCGACGGGTCGGTATCCAACGCTCCTGTTTTTCTCCGGTCTCACTATTATCCACCACTTTCAAATAGTCTCTCACGTGAACCAACACTTCCTCGCGATAAGGTTTCACCAGAACGAAACGATTCGAATCCAGTACAAAATAAGTCTCGTTTTCCTTTGATGATGGCATGTCTAGTTTCGGTGGTTGTTGTTGTTCCTGCTGATGCTGCTGTGTTTGTTGATTGTCACCTTCGGTGGCCGAAAACATGGTTTGTACTGCGTTATAAAACGCATCCATCTCACTACGTATATCACCACCGCCTTCTGTAACGCTCATTGCATCCTCTGATACGTTGTAACTTGACATTGTTAAATGGTGTACTCGGCTGCTGCCCGTTGTCTCTCTCTCTCTCTCTCTCTCTCACACACAGTGATGTGCTCTGGTTGAATGTCGGTGAAGGAATGAGCTCCCGACGCTCGTTTAAGCTCTTTACACAGTGATGTGCTCTGGTTGAATGTCGGTGACTGAATGTCAGTGAAGAAAATGAGTTTTCAGTTGTAACTCTTCCCACACCGATATNCTCTGGTTGAATGCAGGCAGAGGAATGAGCTCTCGACTTCAGTTCTTGCTCTTCCCAGCACCGATGTGCTCTGGTTGAATGTCAGTGACCAAATGTTGGAGAAGACGATGAGTTCCCGACTCTGCTCTTCCCCCACTGATGTGCTTTGCTTGAATGCCGGTGGTGAAATGAGTTCCCCCCGACTTTCGTTTAAGCTTTGCTCACCCTGTTGTGCTATGCTTGGATGTCGGTGGTGAAATGGCACTACCTTAAAACTTTAATTTTCACCCTCCTACCTCCTTTCCTGTTACCCTTCTTTCCTGTTGCCCTCCTTTCCTGTTGCACCCTTCTACCTCCTTTCCTGTTGCATCCTCCTACCTCCATCTCTATATATCTAGATGACACTCATTAGCATAAAAACCATTCGATTTCCCTCACCTCATCTCTTGCCTCTGGGGAATTGTGACAATGTAGTGATACTTTTAGGTTGGCACCACTTTTAAAACTTTTAAAGTATAAGCAGTTCTAGTTAATATAGCGAACATAAAAACCGCCAAATTCACGTAACAGATCGTGTGACGAATTTACGATGTAGCTTTTTTCCCCACATCAGTGCTCTCTGGCGACTGGGGACAACTGAATGGCATGATTATTTACGTATTTCTCTCGTAAATGTACGGTAACCTCTACTTTTCTTAGTAAAAAATGAAAGTAAACGATTTAATTCATCAGAG
>KZ875314.1:3814-16233 GCA_003456935.1 Machilis hrabei
GTGTGTATAAAGTTTAATTGAAATCTGTTAAGATCTACGGTAGTTATCGTGTCCACAAGATCCGTTATATCCCATATATACTGTATATAGATATATAAACTTTTGAACAGAGGGTAATTTTGGTTTCTGGGGATCATGATCGGTGAAGATTCATTGAAATTTTACGGAAGTTGCGTCATGAGGCCTTCTGCAATAGGTAGATTTTTTAAAGATATCTACCTAAAACAATCCTTTTTATTCAAGCCTCAAGGCCTGGCAAAAGCTGATTTTAAACATGAGCGAATGTGATCACTTCTAATCAAGCTTAAAATAAAGTTGTTGATTTTAACTTTAGTTATTTCAGTGGGTTTGTTTTGTTAGACTTAGAACTAAAGGACCAGATATTTCAAAGAGAAGTCTCTCATTTTTTCCTCACACCTAGACTGGATTATTGAGAGGTATCACGATGTAAACCAAATTTTGACAATCTAAGTAGCGCTTGAAGAAAAATTGACCACTTGAAAAGAAGGAAATTCAAGGTACATAATCATAAGTAATTAAAATAAGTTGAAAAGATTTAATTACATCATGATATCTCCAGCTTTAAAACAGTTGCTTATATTACCCCAGACTCGTGGTAACATGAGCAACTTCGAAGATGTTTGGTACTTGCGTAGAGCAAAAAAGAATGTAAAGATATGACACGTGAATGTTATGAACGAGCGAGGTGTCATTTACAAAAAATTCTTTAGACAAATAAACATCTGTGTTTGTTCATGCAGTATATTTCGCTTAAGCAAGAGGAGGCACGGAAAGCAGAAGGGTTTATTGGTGAGTTCACAACCACAAATCCAGTTATTCTATATCTGGATAGTACATGAACAAATAAAGTCCTTACCTCTTGCACTTTGTTTCTGAAACAGGTTTATAAGGGAGACTGGCCTTCCTGCGTCCTATATGTTGATTATATCATCAATTGTGAGGGATGTAAAATCTGTTAATTAAATATTTTGAACACTATTCATTTTAATGAATGCTTAATAGTTAATACAGCACTTATTATAGAATTGCAAAAACAAAACAAACTTTCACTTCCACACATTGCCCACGAAACATTCTTTTTTCTAACAATATATTCACAAAATCAAAACATAAACTCTTCAAATGTCCTTAACTACATTCTTTTTCTCGTTATCCAGCCTAGACTGGCTATAAATCGTTAGACAAAACAAAGCAAAAAAACCCTCTACAAACAACCTAACTTCTGAAAAAACATACTTCATTCTTCGGGTAGTTTCGTCCAGGCGCTACAGTGTCCTTGTAGCGATTTCTCAGTGCTTCTAGTATATGCTTCGTTTGCCCAATTCCAAATTCTTTTCATTGCTCAGGCGGTTTACCTATGCTAGATGAAAACCCCTCATTCAACAACGTGCTGTATTACTGTGGCTACGGCTGTCACTGATTCCACGGCAGAATTTGAAGTCGTTTTTAATTTTATAGATAGGAACAACAATGATTGAACAATGCATTTTCATAGGGGAATCAGTGAACCTTTGTTCACATAGCACAAGTCGCTACTGTGTGGCTCGTACTGCCACCTAGCGGATTTCATTCCGCGAAGAGCCAGCCTTTACTGTTTTTTTGTTGTTGTTGTTTTGTTAGGGTTATTCACCGGGAACCGCCGTAAGGCATTACCTCCGGTGCTTTTAGCCTAACATTTATGGCCACTTTTTATTCAGACGTTAAGTGCACACATTTAAGACAACACAAGTGAGTGCGCCGACGTTTGCCAACACAAGTGTACACACTTAGGACAGCACAAGCGTAACACCCATGCCCTAGCCAGGAATCGAACCTGGGACCTCCGGCGTGCAATGCCACGGGACTAACCACTAGGCTACCGGGGCCGGCCCAGCCTTTACTGGTTAGTTTCAACACTATAGCCATACCAGGAACAAAACGCTGTTGCGCGCGCATACAGGTAGAGTGTCGAAAGAGTCCATCCAGCAGTTTGCGTTTTACGGGAGTGAAGTTTGCGCGTACGACTGCAATTACTGAATCGTGACCCAACGAACTGCTTTGCTGGTATGCTTCGACCTTTCCTGTCCTCCCCTCTTTCAGACAAGTTCATTTCTCATGTCAAGGGTCATATACGGTTGGGAATATTGCAAAAAAAGTTCAAACTGTTGCGCCGTCCATGTTTATAAATAATAAACTAATTTTGTGCGTTGTTTGAAATAATGAAAGGACAGTCTCGTCACTGCTTTATACTCATCTCAATTCAATCATTTTTCGAGTTATATGTCATTAAATCTATTATTAGTCGTAACAACCGGATCTGCCTGTGATCTAAAACAATTATATGGTTCCATGTAAAAATCAAGATGGCCGTCACATGTCGAAAAGTAAACACGATAAAAGAATTTCAAGTACACCAGTACAACACTGATCTGCAAATCGTTGTTAAAACTACAGTAATACCCTGAAAATTACATTTAGTTTAATTAAGTAATGCGATTATACTTGATTGTTGTGTGATCAAAGTTGAATTTGATATAAGTGACCAAAGATTTATACTAAATATAAGACATACCTTCAAGTTTTAGACAGAAGAAATAAGCTGCCGACATGAGAAGTACGTGCAAGACGAATGATGATATATCATTTCTTTCAGGATACAAGATAAATGTTATCTGATAAAAGTTATCTTTAAATGTTTACACAGGTTATATACGTGACTACATGGTGCTGACCTTACAAACACCTTATGTAGCCTATGTGTATGTTTGTGTAAATTAGATTTTACAAGAGCCCCCTGTGCACATACGACTGATACATAACACTCGTGAATGTATCAGATTAAATAAACAGTAGGACAAGTGATTTTTTTTATCAGTAAAGGATCTCCAGCAGGTCTGCTGTATTGGATTGCTAGTTCCAAAACATGACATGTTCATTGTAAAATATAACAGGAATCAGCCACTATTAATTTTAATATGATGTATGCCATGAATTGAAAGCGCAAATTCGTGTCTAGACCATAATGTTACTGAAATGTTATTTACTTTATCTATTCCAATATACAGTCTGTTCACCAAGAAAGTGTCCAGCATAATCTGAAAGAAATAAAAGTTAGAGTTAAATTTTGTTTTTTTTAAATGAAAATAGATGTTATAAGCACAATTACCTAGTAGGTAGTCCAATCGCCTCCATTATCGATTATGGTTTGGCACCTTTTTGCCATGTTTTAAACAAGGCTTTCAGCATATTCACGAGACAAAGAGCGCCAAATTTTCCTAATCCTCAGTGACAGCTGTTTCAGGGTAAAGATTGACTTTCCTTTGAGCTTTATCTTCATGTAGGACCACACATTTTCTATGGGATTTGCATCTGGAGACGATGCAGGCCAATCCATCGTAGTAATGCCATTTTCTAGTTTCCATTCACTACCAAGTTTACTGCGATATTTTGGGCCGTTATCCTCCTGTAGCACCCACCTCGTTCTGTCTGCACAGAAAAACGTTTCATCAGACTTTAATAAATAGTTTTTACCCATTTTCTCTGCATTAAAATTGTCTTTAGACAGGAAAAGGCAACCAAAACTCCGTTTACAGAAGCACCCCCAATCATGAATTTTTACAGGGTGTTTCACTGTGCGCTGAAGAATCCTGCTATACTTCGTTGACGAGTCCTTCGAAAGGGGAGACTGTGCCCACAAGGATAAATCGTCCGTAAAGATTACGTTGTCCCAATCTCGACCTGAATTTTTACGCGCCCACGCCAGTCGTTTTGTAGCATGTTTTTTCTGATAAAAACGGTTTCTTTATGGTATACCGTAATGACACATCTTTTTCACGCTGACGACTTCTGATTGTATTTAGGGCAATGTTACTTTCCTTTTAGCGGAGTTTAATTTGGGTCTGACTCAAGGTAAGGTTAGGGTACTTCTGAAAGAGGCGCAAGATCGCTTTCTCTTACGTCGGCGTCGTCCCACGAAAAATCCCCTCTCCGGCAGATCGTCTACATTCCCAACCTCCAAATACCTTTTTACCCACTTCTTCACGAGTGCATTTGACTTCCTAAGTGATGCCGCAGCTGCTGGGAACGTCCGTTTCGGTCCTTTTGGATGATTCCCTAGGAACACCGCCTCGTAACGCTTCAGATGTTTTGCACTCATTTTAAAAATGCTGAAATTAAAGCAACAGTAACTCAGCGTACCGGTAAATTATACATTGTGCAAAAGAGTATAGTTTGAAGGTTCAAACAGCCTATGACAAATCGCGATGTGGTGACTTCTTTCAAAATTATGCCGGACACTTTCTTGTTGAACAGACTGTAAGCCGCATTTTCCACTAAGAAAGTTATTTTTTTCAAATGGGGTAAGGCCTATAACCGGCCACAAACCGTGCTAGCATTCTTTTTTGAAAAGTTGAAAGCCGTGGATGTGCAGATACATTTTTGTTTCTAATTTTAACCTTAGCAAAAGTATGTTGTAAATTGCTAATTTCTGAATTAGTCCCCTCTTTTGAACGTAGCTTTCAAAATATTGTTTGGTGAGAAAAAGTGAGGACAGAAGAAATATGAGGAGCAATAAAGACTGTCGTTTCACTAATTCTTCTTATTTCATGTTGATTCTCACCCTTGCTTAGATTAGAGTATGTAGTTCTCGGAAAAAGGGTTGCACGTAGTGAAACAATTAGCACTAGGACGTTTCGGAACTTTAATAGTTTCCTTCTTCAGCAATNTGTAAAGTGTACTCCATTCTTATGGAGATGTTTTATTTTTTATAGAATTGCTGAAGAAGGAAACTATTAAAGTTCCGAAACGTCCTAGTGCTAATTGTTTCACTACGTGCAACCCTTTTTCCGAGAACTACATACTCTAATTCTTCTTATCTTTCCTGCAACATTCACTCTTTTGGTCTGAAGCAATGCAAGTGTCAGCCATTCTGTTAATTTCTACCTGCTTGGCTCTGTTCCATATACCAGGATACCTGTAACCTAACCGAATACAGCCCATGAATGCTTTATAGACATACTTTCTAGTTCCATGCTAAACAAATTATTACATGTCCCACTTCAATTGGCCGAATGCTTGGTCTAGTGATTAGCACAGCGCGCTCTGGTCCGAGATGTTGTGGGTTCGAATCCCGTGTAAGGCATGGATATTTGTGATGTCCATTCATCTTTATTAATCATAAAAAAATTGCCTGCCATCCTTAAGTGACCCATCAAGTGTCGAGGACGTAAAACACTACATATCATCATCATTTCAATTGCTTAGGGTGGTCTACATAAAGCGTTACGCATTTTTATCGCAAAAACAAAACAGTATGAAAGAAAACGTGTAGACAAATATTGTCAGGTTTGAAGGGGGACATATTGTAGCAATTATTGTTATTGTTTTGGTGAACGTTTTCAAGGTTAATTGAAGGTCACCTTTGTTTTTTTAAATAGAAACACATATTTTTGTTGACTGCATTTGATCCTACGCTTAAAATCAAACAACTTTTGTACCGAAAACATTTTTATAATGTTTCAATTTACCAAGCAAGATAGCTTTAAGATAATGAAAACTAAATCTCGTAACGTTGTTTTGTACTTGACAATATTACAATTGTAATATTTACAATGGAGGGTGGGAGGGAGGTTGTTTAGCATGTAAGGGACCCCAATCACCTCACTCAACATTTTGTAGACATTTGTTTAAGCGTAGAATACGATACTTTACAATTGACGGTAGTTTTCTCCTGAATAGGGAGGTGATTGGGGTCCAAGCAGGTAGAATTTAACAGAATGACTAACACTTCTTCTGACCAAAGATAACCAGTGAATTTAAATATTGTTTTAGTTTATGGTCCCACGCTTCTGACTGAGATGGTCTAATGGAGACCCCATCTGCATCGTAACGACGCTTAAGGATGATTGAATTTTACCACTCACTCGACACATAGCCGGTGGTGGGTTCTTTTACAACGAACATTTATCGATGGGACCCCACTTTTAACGTCCCTCCCGGAAGACGCCTACGATCATTCCTTAGTGTGGAGTGCCTTAAAGGCAGACTCGTACGATAACCCTTTATACTAGGAGTCAGCCCCCGGATTTGAACCCGGCACCACCCGATCAAGAGGTGAGCACTCTTTCCCTGATTTTGACGTGACATCCAACTCTATTCACCATACCTATTCCAACCCCAACCTAAGGAACCTAAAATTGTCATTGTACTTACAGGTTTTGTTTCTGTCCAGAGTCATCCATTATAGTTAAATTAATTTTCACAGAGGCTCTGGATATAATGAATCCTGTTTAATTTACACTCATACTGAACTAAAAATCAAGTATTTGCACTTACAGTTTTTGTTTCTGTCCAGAGTCATCCATTACAACTAAATTAATTTTCACAAAGGCTCTGGATGTAATGAATCCTGTGAAATTTACACTCATGCTGAACTTAATATACCACTTTCTCCTAACTCTAACACCACTTCTGTGAAACGTTCTTTCAATAAATGTTGTGTGGACACATTAAACATGTCCTTTTCGTCGGATGCCGGCATGTCCAAGTCAGGCACATTGTCACTTTTGGCAAGAACAATACGAAGTGTGAACAAAGCTGCATAAAAACCGAATAACGAATGCTTTTTCCATTGTTCACTTAGGTCTTTAAAGGTGAATACCGTCGGCTCACAACCCATCTTAGTGAGGGCTTCGGTAACAGATCTATGGTAATGCACGAGAATATTCTGAAGGTGAGCATGTCGTAAAGCTCCTGTAGTACAGTTGTACAGAAAGTATGCTAAGTCCAACACCGGCGATCCATACCGAATCAACTGAAAGTCAAGCAACATAAGTGACTTAATACTAGTTGTGTCATCATCTTCATACTTGAACATTATGTTATTTGTCCAGCAGTCACCATGGCAGAGAACAGAATATGGTTCTGAAGGCTTTACAAGTTTCTTGATATTTTCAAAATAGTTATCACAAAGCCTTTGGACGACATCCAGGTATTTCCTTGCAGGCTCTGACTCAAGGAGCAACTCGATGTGCATGTCAGCATTCGCTTTTGCAGACGACGCAAAGGTTTCATAAAAAAATGGTGTGAACTGAGTTTCCATACCTATTTCCTTAACAGTTTCAAAAGATTTTGGATCACAGTTTTTCATAGCTAAGGACACAGCATGCAGTTTTCCTAGCTCCCACACACACGCTTTGACGTGTTGTAATGGCAATCCAAACCTTCTGTCTGCCATTGAAAATCCCAGGGGCTTCAAGTTTTGTAAGATGATACAATCTTTGTCACAGTCAGAAAATCCATAAAAACAGTGGGGTACCGCAAGCAAGCGTTCTAGACCACGACCCTTAAGGAATTTGTTAAACACCGGAATTACTTTTGTATAGAAAGCAATTTCTTTGACGAACACTTGAACGATATTTATAACTTGTTTACGGGCTGCATTACTGGGTATGAGTTTTGCAATAAAATTGTATTTTTTAGGGCCACTTTCAGAGCTTGTAATCACTTCTACAGCATATACCATAGAAGCATAATTATCACCTGCGACTGTTGCTGGTGTAATATTAACATCGATAACGCTGACATCCGTGGTGTTTTCATGAGTTTTGATAATATCCTGGAAGAACTCCTTGCTGAGCTGTTGAAATTCTTGTTTTTTTTCATCTTGTTTGTAAGATATGGTGCTTGCTTCTTCCATTTTCTCTGCTGAATTATTCGTCATAGCTGTAAAGTAGATTAAACTGTTTCCTAATCAAGCGTAATTAAAAATATTAATGTGTTATTAATGCTATTAATACCATCAGCGTTGATTGAATTATGATCACCTAATCATTATATTGTTGGATCTCATTTTGCTCGGAGAACTACATTTACTCGGACCACTGGAGCGTATGGAACAAAGTCGTAAGGNCAATTGTTTTAGCTTACTGTTGGTTGACCAACAATGCTGTACTTCCACCCACAGGGCGATGGTGTCTTCAACGACAACAATACCCCATAGGTACCATAACGGTTCGATGAACTGATTACTCATATAAAACACCTTGAATGTCTCCAAACTCTCCCCAGTCTCAACCCAATTGAACATTTGTGGAATGCTGTAGACAGACAGATGAAGGAGTTGGAAAGACCTCTAAGTTCTGTTCTTGAATTATGGGCTGCAATTGAAGCATCTTGATTGCATTTCCCAGCAACATTATACAGACACCTAGTGCCACGCTGAGTAAAGCCCACACTCAGAGCAAAAGAAGGACCATCAATATATTGAGCAGGTACTCATAATTCATAGAACACTCATTGTATTATTTATTTGCGACTGTCTATTACGCTGGGTTTGGAAAATCTGTATTTTCAATATTTTCAGTTTCGAAATCATGGACACAATCAACCCCTGTGCAGTCAGTGGTTTTCGTAGATGTAGCTTCTACACAACATGGTTGAACATTAATATTATATTGAATTTCGGGATTTTCATGTCCACATTTTGACGATAAGATCATCGAATTAACCAGTTATACAAGTTCCGACCAATTCGGCTAGTTAATTCACTTCGTTAAAAATAATACTTATTGGGAAAGATGTATTGATGCATACAATTTCAAATTCATTTGTTATTATATTTCAACATATGTGAGTAGGATGTACAGATTGGTATTGCAGTGAAAATAGTACATTAAAAACAATAAAACTCTGCTGTTTCAATTTCAGATTTGAAATACTTATGCCTATGTATTGCAATTTAGATGTTGAAAGGGCGAAACGCGTTTTGGATGTTGAAATTCTACATAATTAGTTTCATGTCTCAGCTTATTGACCTCGAAAACCACCATTGACAATAACCATTGATTGTGATGAAACTTTAGTCTAGGGGCGGTGGTTCAAGTTCTTCTATTTTGATTTCTGGTTTGAAATTAATAACCTCGAAACCCCCAAAACCAATTGCCCAGGAATTATTTTAATATTTCAATTTAGCGGTTTCTATCTTATGCAGGGGTATCAAACTCCTTAATTTTTAATTGGTATTTGAAATCAGTGAGTCGGAAAAGCCCTCGGTACTAACTGTATATTCATCGAATATTTACGTTACTGAAATTCAGGAGTTTTTTTTTTGCCTTAGAAGGGCTGCAATATTGCTTTGTATTTTCGAATTTAGATTTGAAATTAATAGCTTCGAAAACCCTTCTGTTGACTCACCATCGAAATCAGACACTGTTACAATTTAAGTGTTGAAGGGGGTGAAACTCATGTTGGTTGTTGAAATTACGGATTTTTTTTCAGATATGAAAAGAATGGCATCGTAAACCCTTTGTGCCAATTACTTGTAAATTCAGTAGTTTCAGGTGGGGATTGAAATTCTGCATTTTTTAGTTCAGGTTTGAAAACAGCGACTCTGGAAACCTTTCGGTACTTAAGTTCATCTAGTAGGTAAGACACTGCAATTTAGGGGTCGAACTCATGTACGAGGGCAATTCAATAATTAAAGGCAAATTGCATGGATATTTAATAAGATTGGACGCAAACTCATGGACCTACTACAGCATATAGAGACATCGCTAGGGCAGGTTCTCACACCGTGCAAAGGATGGCAATACAAGCGCGATTCAAACCAGTGTGCAGGAATCATGGGTACCCCGCTAGAAAATTGCAACAGAGAGGAGAAGCGTTCTGTACTACGATTTTTTGGTCAGAGTGAGTGAAACCGAGGAATACAGGATGTTTCATAATAAGTGTTACAAACGTTGGGAGGACGTTGGACACATCAAAACAATGAAAAACGTCTATGTGAACATCTGTCCGGAAATGCCTCCTTTCTGAGTATTTTATAGGCCTATTTGTATTACCAAAATTACAATGGAAAATACTGCAGGGATAGATTTGCACGTAAACTAACGTAAGCCTACACGTTTGGATGTATCAAAGACAGGGTGTGTTATGAATACGTAGACGTTACAAACGTCTGGGGCTTCTAGGGGGATCAGAGGGGATCACTTTTGTTCAATGAACCCACGGTCTGATCGCCCTCTGACCCCCCTACAAACCCCAGACGTTTGTAACGTCTACGTATTCATAACACACCCTGTCTTTGATAAATCCAAACGTGTAGATTTACGTTAGTTTACGTGCAAATCTATCCCTGCAGTATTTTCCATTGTAATTTTGGTAATACAAATAGGCCTATAACTCAGAAAGGAGGCATTTCCAGACAGTTGTCCACATAGACTTTTTTCATTGTTTTAATGTGTCCAACATCCTCCCACCATTTGTAACACTTATTCTGATACATCCTATATAGCGATATTCGAGAGTCACGTGGATCATGCCATGTGCATATCCAACGCTAATATTCATCGTAGTGACAACAGTGTCCACAGAAATCCGACTACTCTCACGCTGATGTCACTGACGGCTGTGCAAGGGTGACCTGAGCAATGTTCATCAACGATAAATGTTCAGTCTTCATGAAATCTTTCTGCACACTGGTACAGTTTCCTTTCAATCATACAGCCTCCACCATACTGCAGAATCGATTTTCAGAGATCCCTCTTCGGTTTCACTCCTTCTGACAACAAAAATCTTATCATAGAACGCTGCCCTTCTCTGGTGAAATTTTCTAGCCATGATTCCTGCACTGTCGTTCAAATCACCCCTGTCCTGCCATCCGTTGTACGCTGTCAGAACCTGCCTTGTAGATGTCTCTCCACACTTTAGTAATCTTATGACGCTGCGTCGAAACTTATTAAATTTCCAGTAAACTTAGCCTTACTTATTGAATTTCCCTCGTATAACATTTGCACGTTCAATATCAGGTATCAGCGACCGAAGTATACAACGAATAGTTACTTTCGTAGCTGTAGCCCCGATACAGCACTAGTTCAGATTTAGTTGCATTGCCTGGGTTTTTTAAAGGTGTTAACGGTTATTAATTAATATAATTTAACCTAGTTACAAAATAATTAAAGATTAAAAATAATATTTATTTTTGTTGGATATATTAACAGTAGCATAAACACTGCGCAAAACTAGATAACTGTATTCAAGCAAAGATACATTGAATATAAACTTACACACTTGCGTTTCTAGTACACAAAACACGATGGTCACAGAAGCTCGCTTAAAACACTAATGCCTCGGCCACACAGAGCGCTACGCTACGGATGCTACGCTCGGCACGGATGCTACGAACGCTACACGGGGTGGCCACACAGAACGCTACGCTGTGGTCTTTTCCCACCAGTTCTCATCAAATGTGGCAGGTGTACAATAGTGTGCCGTGGGACAGTGATTCTTCTGATATTGGTATTTTTTACTTGTACCGTTGCTAAAAGAGAAAAGGAAGTGGATTCACGAATTGAACGAAAAGAGATCTGAACATGGTGAAATAATCATTTGATGCATGATCCTCTTACGTTTTCATTTCAGTTTTTGTTTGGTAATAGTGACCAAAAATGTAGGCCTAACTAAAATAGTGGCTTCCCGCGCTTTAGGTAAAGTAGAATCTTGTCTATGGCCCTATCGATAGTAAAAACTAAACATAATATTGATAGTACTATCGCCCATTCCTAGCGCGTAGTCGGCGATGCCCACCAAAATATCCGTTCCCTCGGATCGCTGGCTACGCGTCCAACGTAGCATCCGTAGCGTCCACGGTGCAGTGTGGCCGCTCATTTTTACTCGTAGTGAGCGTAGTATCCGTAGCGCTAAGTGTGACCAAGGTATAAAAGTCATTTAAGGTCTGTGTACTCAATGTCGTGTTTCCTTAATAGTTTGTCTGGGCGTCACTAGATCGCAGCACCTATCGACACGATGCGAACCACGGCTTGACAGTAGGCCCTGTTAACATGAAACCAAACCCGTCCGAATTGAACAATTTTCACACTTATCGTGAAGATGTAGGCTACCTGTAATTCAATGCGATGCATCCATTGCATATTGTTCCATGCATCCATTTTATTACTATTTTTTTTTCTAAAAACGAACTAGAAATATATTATATAGAACTTTGTTATTTCAATACAACATATTAAATATACACCCACAAAAATTATTAAATAAAACTAATAAGTTAGCTACTACTGTGATCAGACCTTTGTTTTCCGCGAGGCATGACCTCTGTACTACCTTGAGGCGTGCATTATAATTATGTTTGCTCAGGTAAGAGGCAAGTACGATTTTTTGCTACCTAATGGGTGATGAGGCATTCTAACTACACAGTTCCGTATTATCAAGTTGACACCCAAAAAGGTTGTCTTGTTAATTGTGGAGGTGACATGTCTGGTCTCGGGGTCAGCGTACTGGATTTCAGTACCACGTAAGGTATGCATATTACAGTACCAGCGTCGATTCTGTCACATCCAAACGAAGCGTAGCGCGAAATTTCGTTTCGCTTAAAACGCAAATTTTCGTTCACTTACCAAGCTACG
>KZ875322.1:10693-24839 GCA_003456935.1 Machilis hrabei
GTGTACTACATATCCTCCGAGTTTCAATATAATCGGTGATGACTACCTGACAAACTCCCCTTGTAAGCTGCACTCTTATTATCTATTATCAGGCTTTAATGTAGAAGCGAGCACAATGACTCCCTTGTATTTATATGGCGACATTTAAATACGGTAGAAAAATTACATCTATAAGCCACAGTAATTGCATATTCACTATTTAAGATCTGAAACAAAAATAAATATAGCTTTGGTTTAAAGGCTTAAGTGAAACAAAAACGTAAAGCCAACTCAATTATTAGCGACACAAATTTCATCATGATCATTGCAGTGGACTTCATATTCCAACGGACGTAGATTACTTAATCATATTGACTTATTTTTTTGTTTAACAACTTGTATCTGATTTATCTAAAAATATACTAAATGTCATCAAGTGTACTTGCTGGTTTTTTTATTTTTCTGTAATTTCCAAGATAACTTAGTAAATGCTTCATTTTAGACTTGAGTCACATTACACGAGAGATACTAGCGAAATTTAAACCGGTATTATTTTATTAGCATAAACTGTAAATGTTAAAATTGATAGAAAAGCCAAATACTGTTATGGTAATTGTGTGCTATTGTTCCTATAAGGAGAAAATAAAACATGTTTATTCGAAACGCAAGACCTATGAGCTTCAGTTTCCACAAATTTTTCGTGAAATATTGTTATTCCTCTAAAAAATTTGTGGTGTAAAAAATTGTTCTTCAGCTAATTTATATCTTAACTTCACTTGTTCACTTGTTTTGTTAAGCAGCTCTGGATTTCAAAGTCGTGGATTCAAATCGCACACGGCTGGATGTTGCGAATGTCTTCATGCCAGTGTTTGTGAGTGTCCATTCGCATCCACGAATCAATATACTCATCAGTTGTGAATCTTCGTTGTGAAAAAAAGCGTACATCTGGAAAATAATTTAGTTTTTCTAAACAATTTTTCAAACACTTTTCATACAGTGAATCTAACACTATTCTAAATAATTACGCTAACAGTTTATTTAACACTTTACTGTTAGGAAAAACATTAAAGAAAGTGTTTAGAAAGGTGTTAGCAACAGGGCAATTGTTAGATGAACTATTACAAAAACTTTTAAGAACAGTGTTAAGAAATCTGTTAGGAAATGATTTTGATCAATCTACTCAACAAACTTTTGGTGCAAAAACTAATCTTCCACGGTGAATACTTTCGGGACGACGCTCCTGTCTATAAATCGAATAAGTAACAATACACTGAATCCCATGACAAGAAGATCAAATTCAATAAGAATGGATAGTAGACATTCTCAGTGTTTGCCAACTTTTTTTGCAAAAACTGACATCCTATAATTAACATTTTCGATGCTTATCTTTTGCCTCATTGAATAAATGTGTCCGGATATGAACCCATGCCACTTTTGAAAACTGAAACTTAAGTGGATGAAACGCATTTATTGACGAAACTAACTTTCTACGCTAGACTGTTTTTTATATATAAACCTATTATCAATAAAAATGTATGTGTATCTAAATTAAAAAATAATAAACTGATTTTTTCTTTCAAAATTTACATTACTGTTTTGTGAGAAAGAGAATCAACTGTCTGTGCTGCATACTTTGCGAGATTCAGTTGCTCTTGCCTAAAAATCAAATAAATGCGTCTGGATTTAAACCCATGATTTTTATCGAAAACTATAAAAAGCCCACTAATCTAATCAAACTTAGCAGACTTTTGGTGCAAGAATAATCTTTCTATGATGAATACGTTCCTGAGATATAGGATTTGCCTGCAAATCAAAATAATGCTTTCGGATTCAAACCCGAAGCTAAATCACACGTTTTTTTTAAAATAAACTCATCTACTTATATTTTGCAAATTTTAAGTGTTTGAACCAACCTTGTACAGACAATACTTTCTGATGTGTAGATTCTAAATAAAAAAGAACAAATAAATACAGCTAGATTCGAACCCGTGCTTTTTGAACAATAAACTTGTGTGCCTTCAAGTTTATGGTTATTCTGCAAAATAAATGTGTATTAACACAGTCAGTATTTTTTTTTTAGTGTTATCGCACCAGGAACCGCCTTGTTGGCATTACTTCTGATGCAGTAGCTACTAGTGATTATGAACACTTTTTGTTCCGACAGTGAGTGCACACACTTAGGACAGCACAAACATCCATGTCTTACGCGGGATTCGAACCACAACCTTTGGGACAGGAGTCAGGCACTCTACCTACTCCCCAAGCAGGTCGACACAGTCAGTATCTACAGAGTGCAAACTTTTGGTTCAAGAATCAACGTCTACGATGAACACTTTCCGATATATACTGTACGTTGGTCCTGCATTAAAAAAAACTCGTCTGGGTTCGAATCCACTATCTTTATCAGTAATTATTTCAACCAGATAAAATCTACTCACTGCTGCAGTCTTTTCGTGTAAAAATCAATCTTAAGAAAAGAACGATTTGAAGATGAAGCGTAAGTATAAAAAACAAATAAATGTGGCTGGATTTGAATCCGTGATCATGAGACAAAAAAAAAATCAAATGTAAGAAAGTACTCAACATTTGCCAAGTTTTCGTGCAAGAACCAGCATTGTAGTGTGAACACTTTCCGAGGTATAGCTCCTGCCTCTAAAAATAAGTATACGTCTAGATACAAACCGGTGGGTTTTTAATAGAAAAAGATAATATTTGATTGGTCTATTCAACGCTTTCTAGCTTTTGGGCAAAATCAACATTTGCAAGAATCTAATGTCTACGATGAATATTTCACGAGATATAGCTCCCTCCTAACTCTAAAACGAATCAATGCCCAATGGATTCGAACCAGTGGTTGTTATTGAAAAATAGTTACAATCAGATTATTCTACTCAAATTTTGTAAACTTTACAGAAAAATAATGTTCTACGGTGAATACTCCTCAAGATATCAATCCTACCAATAATATGTATATACTCCTCTGGATTCACACCCATGACCTTGAGATCAATAGTAGTCTATACATTTAAGGGGAAAACTCATTTTCTACAATAAATAATGCTAACCCATAAATCGCTCTCGCCATTAAATTGAACAAACGCCTCTGAATTCGAACATGTGATAACGAGATTAAAATCAGTAACAATGGTTTAACGAACTCAACTTTCGCAAACTTTTAATGCAGTAGTCAACTTTCTACGAGCAATACTTTCGGAAACGACAGTTCTTCCTATAAAACGAATAAATGCCTAGCAGCTGCTCCACCCTCTTCAGCTACATTATAAAAATAGAAAAAAAGTATTGGAGGTAATATTAAACACATTTTAAGCTGAACAAAAACAACTTAAGTTTGCAAGTAACTTTATGTAATACTAGTTTTTTAAGCGCCAGGAAACAAATACGCCTATAAAAGTTGAGCCCTTTTGCGCCACCACCTCAGGTACTCTGATGATACACCTAATACAATATATTTTTTACTGAAAAGTAATGGACGTGGCATCCTTAGGTAAACATAATCCCATGGAAAAATAAACCCGTGGAAATGCCGTCCAGTTTGAAATAAACCAGTGAGTAAAATTATGACTAAATGTGTGTTGAAAGTAAGTCGATTGAAAGCGCCTCATTATTGGTGCAACTTTACACATACATCGTTTATTGTGGATTTATTTCCTGGGGAAAATAATTAACATTTATAATAACCTTATTGAACGAATCCAATCAATTCTTTCGTATACAAATGAAGGGATAAAAGGATAAAAATAGACATAACATCTATCAAAGTACAACAGTGTTAATAAGCAAGATGTTTTTGTGTGATAACAGAAGTCAGTGTTTTATCGCTTTGACAGATAAAAAGCGGTTGTTGATTTCCTAAAAAAATATTCTCGGAGATATTGACGCATTCCTTTTTGGTAAATGAACTTTGTGACTTTTGAATCGTAATTTTTAGATAACTCAAAGGGTGAAACAATGCTTATTACTAGCAAAAACATACTGCGTATAGAAATTACGTAATGTATTGTTCATCTTCACGTCAGCCGAAGTAAACTTACGTCGAACCAACGAGTACATTATTGAACGGACTATGATGTCTGTCCTGTGCCACAGACTGTTGAGATAGTGGGTTCAAAGTTTTAAAGAGATACTGACGTGTTTACTGTCTAGCTTAACCGATTTGATTACCTTAGAAAACTCTATATTATCAGACTCGGATTCATGTCCTCATAAATATGACGTTAACCAAGCTGGTTAAAATATTATCCTTATGTATTCACGCGACTCCACTCTCTAATTATCCTGTTAAAAGGATCTAAAATAGTCGTTTGTTTTTCAACTAGTTTTTCTAACGCCTGTACGGTTAATTCTTTTCCACATAGGTTATAATACAAAGACGTTTGACGTATTTATTTAGGGGAGTATTATTTTTTATTTAATTTCAGCAGCCCTCTATTGCACCATATTTGAATAATATCCTACGATTCCTTTAGGTCAGCAGAATCTTCTTTGCTGTATATTTCTCTATACCATCAAAAATAATTAAATTGAACATCGACGACACATGCACCGAGAACAAAAAAAGTGGGTACTACAACAAATAAATAGTTGTCGTAACTAATTCTGATGGTTGAACATTGACCGTCATTTTCGTTTGTCGCCACAACTACTTTTCTACACGGAAAAAAATAGTTAGTTGCTCCAACCAGCTTGTAGGGTTGATTTTGGTTTTACCCAGTAGCTGGTTGAGATAACCATCTCATAGNGTAGTCAAATATGCAGTCAGTTCCAGTAACGTACCAAATGGTCACACTGTCCAATCGCATGGTTGTCGCAAACTGTTCATAACCAACTACTAAATTGAGTGGTCACTGCAACTAGCCGTTTTTCTCCGTGTATAATGGCACTGTGATTGAGTGGGTAATGATGAAAGTGGTTGGTTGTCCGTACTCCTTTTTGCATGGTAGGGGATCATGGTTAGTGCTATTCATATAAATTTTTCATGTATTTTCTATTGCTACTCAAAAGTGATGATATATTAACATTTTCTAATTTGAATTAATATGCATAAGAAGAAATATTGGAATATATATTTTGTTATTATAGCTAAATATCAGGGTAGGACGATTTAGGTGTCAACTTAAGAGAAGCATACTTTTCATTAAAGAAGACGATTTTAACCTAACATTTATATTATCCATTTCATTAATTTATATTTCACATTTGATGTTCATTTACAATAGAAGTATCTTAGCATATCATGAATCAATATACCTATCAGCCCAAAAGTGTCAGTAGCCACTGGGTTTCTTCGTTCATTATTATTCTGGACCGAAAGTTATCTAACTTTACAAACGTTATCTACACAACTGGACAACAACTTGGTTGTTGCCTTGGCGACACGCAAAATGATGAGGGAACGGCACGGCTCGCAGGGCGACCTCGGTTTCCTTCCCTTGCCAATACCACCTCGCAACAAACGCGCTTGTTCCTGCATCACCAAAAAGTAGTGGGATAAGTTTTTGACATGATGTCATTAAAGTTGCATGTTCAAATACTGTCTTTGTTGTCCCAAATGATTTTACAATGGTTAACATGCGTAGTTCCAGCATCAACGCAAGCATGCAACATCAACAATTTAGATAAACTAGAGAACGTTTGGCTTTGTTGATGCAACATCGAAACTGTCAGCTATTTAAAAGTAGACGACACAACAACTTTTTTTTCAGTGTGAATACTGTTAAAATAAATAAGAAATATGAACGTTCTTACAGCAATACTCCGGAAATACCTAAAACCGAATTTGATGCTCTGCCTTGTAGTGTAACTCATTGAGTTCAGCCCTTCAAAAGGAATACGTTAAAACAGAAGTTGTTAATATAAAGATATAAAACTTTGTTAAAACAATCACCACTAAAACTCAATTTTCTTCTTACTAACACTTTTCAACGTCTGCCAAAGAACATACTGAAACAAACACTGTCAAATTTACGGTGGTAATACGATGTTCATTCAGTTGCTACAGGTTCAACTTCTTACAGTTAGTAATATCAGTACAACTATAGTAGCCTATAGACAATTATTTCTTTCGCATTGTGCTCAAAATCTTCTACGCTGAATTCTAAAACAATAAATTATCACAGGACAGTGCAGGTAAATTAAACTTTGTATTCCAAATTTATGTGAATATCTCCTAGACAATTTATTCTATAAATTTGTGTACACATTTTTTCCACTAACTTTCGTGCATCAAGAATATTATTTTGTTAAAAGTTAAGGCGCTGCAGTACACTTTCGAAAGCTGTATTTTCGATCCAATTAGTAGATAAACGTAACGCCTACATTAAAAAAATACGAAGGAAATGCCAAAATTGTGTTTACACTTTCAGGGTAATTACCCGATTCTAGGGTAATTTACAACTGTGAGGGTAAAAACTAGGGTAATTTATATTTAGGGTAATTTTAGGGTAAAAGAGAAATTACAAAATAATTTAAAAGTATATGAATATTTTTTCCATTAGGCAAATACAAACACCTTATTATTGAACAAATTTTTAAAAGAAATAACAGTATAAACCAAAAAATTTGGCGCCGTGCTCGTTTGTAGTGCCTTCCAGTAATTTCTTGCTACCGCTGTTTGAACACATCTAACAATATATTGACTCGAAGTATAGTAGTCTAGAATAAGTAGTATGCAAACCTCAAATTAACTTTTTGTCGATATGCAGATGCCAAAAGTGATAAACTCGCGATGGAAGGTGCTGCCATCTATTATCCATTTTTGTACATATTTCAATAGCGGGTGCTGTTTATTCTTAAAAAATAAGTTTCGCCACGTAATTATGTATTTAATTACCATTTTTGACATATAAAAGTACGTGTTTACATTCAGTGTTAGCCCTATTTTATACAAAANCCATTCGAANATTGAAATATGACAATTTCATGANGGAATNTGATGAAATATGTACAGAATCAGATATTAAGATGAAACATGTAAGCCTACTGCATCAGATATTAAATGGCAGCACCTAACATCGCGAGTTTATAAAATTTGGCATCCAAAACCTTTAAATTTTTTTCAACGGGCGAGATAGGGCTTTTAACCACTACTTATTCTAGGACACTTCACTCGAAGTATACCGCTTTTCTCTCCTCTGGAGTTGGCAACACTGAATTTAGGGTAAAAAAGGGGGGAAAATAGTGGTTTAGAGGGCGCTTTGATCGTACCTTGATGGCAACACTGTTAAAATACAATTTCTCGTCATACGCAATNCAAAACTGACAAGACGGACAAAGCAAGATTGTGGCACATGCAAGTTAAGGCGTTTGCACTATCTTTTATATACATTTATGAGCGTAGATGTCTTCCGGAAGGGACATTGAAAGTTGGATTCCGTTGGCTAGTGATTGATATAAAATGAACCCAAAAATAGTTACATGCAGAGCTCATTACAAGATTTAACTATTCTGAAGTGTCATTGCGACGTGGGTAGGGATTTACTAAAATCTAAGATGGATGTAAAAATAATTAATTACCGGCTATATATCGTATGAGTGATAAACAACGTTCTATCGTATCCCACACATGTTCAATTGGTTTACAGTCAGGCAATGTGGTGAATTCATTGTCGTGTTCCTCCCGTCACTCACACAATCACACAATACGAGCCCGATGACAAGGTGCGTGGTCTTGTTGAAAGATGGCATTGTGGTCGGTGTAGACATTTTGCAGATGCGGATGAAGATAGTTGGCTAACAGGTCCCTCTAGCGTTCACCATTCAGTGTTTGTGGGATAATAACTAACGGACCTAAGGCGTGCCAGGAAAAAGCTCCTCAGAACAAACACCTCCACCGGTCTGTTGAACTCCAACTGTGCAAGCAGGGTATAGATAGGGCTTCGTGATATTTACGCCAAATGTGAACCCGGCCATCAACATGGTGCAGCAGGAAACGGGACTCATCCAGACGACCTGCTTCTTCTCCTGTCAAGGGTCCATTGCCGACGTTCCTTGGCCCATGCGATACCTGTCAGTTAACATGGGCACCCTCCTTGGTCTCTGGCACTGTATTCAGAGTTGTTTGCTGGTCTAGGTCTAAACTTGGTTTAAATTGGTATTGGTACAAAGCCGCATCAAGCATGGACCAAAATATCGTGTTTAAAGACACATCAGTTCCAGGGACTAAAACCGGCCTTCTTTCGTCCTCGCTTAGAAGCTCACATAGCGTTGCAAACGTTTTTCGCATGCGCAATAGCTAGTTTTATGTAATAGTTTTAGTAGCAAATGAGTAACGAAATCAGTTGGGCGATAGCAGGTGATTTACAGGTGATAACGGCGGTGAAACCACGGTAAAACGAAATCGGAAAAGAAGGGAATAAAACGGTCCCAGAACCGGGAAAAAGAGCAAAAACAGTTTCTATTCGAAACAATTCGATAAATATTGGACATAATAGAAAACAAATCAACCGAAACTAATAGAATTAGTGCCAAAAACAAACCGTGGAAGGAGGTTCATGAACAATTCTGTGCAGCCTACGGCAAAAGAAGGGAGCTAATGAGGCTGAAGGAGCAATGGAAGGGGATGCAAATAATTGCAAAAAAGAATATTTCCACAGTAAGTTTTTTGCATCTATATTAATAGCTTTATCTAAACGATTTCTTTATTCATATGTCTAGAAGCAGCTTTGATCGGTGAAAGGTGCTATCCGAAATATGTCCCACTAGTGACGAATTTTATGTGTAGGTAGCCTGCATGTTTGTGTTTTCTGAAAGCAATGGTTCTTAAGATTGTTCTGCGTAATCCACATTCACATTCTTCATTCAATCTGCTTACTAATGATGTGCTTATTACTTGAGTTTTCATAATTTTACTTGCAAGATATTACAGATATTTAAAATTTTCCCCTCTAAGATGTTTCACCGACTGGCACCAGTCTCTGACTTTTTTGTGGCCTAGTAATAATTTCCTAAGTAGTAAAATGCTACTTAATAGGAAACAATGTGTTTCACAATTCTAACAGATACAACTTAATTTTCCTGACATAATACTAGCATTATGGAGCTAAAGCAGGCAAATTCTTATCCCGCTCCCCCAATGCATGTGAAAGAGTAAATGAATCCTTGGGAAAGTGTTCAGTTAAAAATAAAAAAATTATTATTATTGTCTTAAAAACTAAAAAAAAAACTTGTCTGGAAATTATTTTGAGCCTCACAGCTCATGTATTTAAAAAATGCCAGTTGGATGAAATATCTTAACATAATTTAAGCTGAAATAATATTACTGGTCCCTGATTTGAAATTAGGCCCATTAGCCATTATCTTTATAATGGTCTCTGTGTAGTACAGTTTCATTATACACAGAAGAGCCACTTACCTAATAAGATGTAGGGCCTTCTTTTGCCCGTAAAACAGCGGCTACTCTGTGAGGCATCATTCTACGAGATGGCGATAGGTATCCTGGGGTATCTGGTACCATAATCTCAACAGCAGGTCCTCCAGTTCCCGTACATTTCGGGGCGGTGGTGTTGTAGCGCGAACCCTCTCCTCTAAATCGAACCATAAATGTTCAATTGGGTTAATGTCCAGTGAATTTGGAGGCCATGGTATTAAATGAAATCCGCCATCATGTTCCTCAAACCACTCCTTGACGATTCTGGCATTGTGGCATGGCACATTGTCCTGTTGATAATGACCATCACCAGCAGGGAACACAGATGACATGACTGGGTCTACGGCTACGCAGCAGGGTTCGATGAACTGTGAAACATTGCCCTGTTCACCACTGTTGTAGCTGTGGGTGATTTGTCTCACTGTGGTCCTGCGATCGCTACGAACAATGCGTGATCGTCTCTGCTGGCCTCTGGCATCAATGAGCTGGGGTCGAAACACGGCTGGACGGCGGTTCGTCGTTTGCCCATCCTTGCACCACTTTTGATACGTACTCACGACAGTAGCACGTGAGCAGCCCACAAGCCGCGCCATTTCGGAGATGCTGGTTCCGAGGCGCCGTGCCATCACAATTTGTCCTTTATCAAACTTTGATATATCGGCAGCTTTTCCCATTCTGGCACCGGAAACACTACTAGTAGAAAACCGGGTGTAGGACTGTGTATATATGGCTCTGTAACCTTGACACGTGATATTGTTGGTTCTACAGGCGCGCTCATTTCCCTAGGATGGGTGTGGTCATAATGTAATGGCTCTTCGGTCTATATGTTGTACATAATAGTATACCATTTTGACAAATAAAAATGTGTGTAACTTTCTAGTTTCATTGAATTGTAAGTTATATGTGGGCCAAATTTATTTTCTGTTCACTTAAAATTGAACTGCAGTTAGTGTACATATCTTCTGCTTTTTCAATGAAAATCCAATATTCAAGCTTTCATAAAGCATGTTGTATTATATTCACAAGAACCCAGTTCTACTCTGCTGAGTAATTAACATTGTCAATTATTTTTAAACATACTCATAATTTCAGGTTAAACGGCATAGGGCACAATCTGGAGGAGGACCACCACCAGTGGAGGCTAAACAGCCCACAGAAATAGACTGGGCAATTAAAGATTAATTGCCACATGAATTTGAAAAAGACATGAATGAATTAGACAATGACTCGGTACCGATCTTATACCGGAACACTTGCAGGTATGGTAGATGCATTTTCTCTATAAAAGCTAAATTATTTAACAAATTTTCCAGCTATTGGATTTGTTTCCATTAAGAGTCGGCTTCAGTCAGAGCGCGGGAAACGAGTATTTCAGGTGCATTTTGGGTCACTATTACCAAACAAAGACCGAAATGGATAAAGTAGAACTATAGCTCACTTCAAAATTCGTCCCTTTACACGCTGGTACATGATTTGTTAAAAACTATAGTGTATTAAGCGCGCAAACTGAGTTCTAAGGAAAAGAACGTCTGATTTGAATTAGAACTCAGATTACGCACTNAATACACTATAGTTTTTAACANATCATGCACCAGCGTGTAAAGGGAAGAATTTTGAAGTGAGCTATAGTTTTACTTTTTCCATTTCGGTCTTTGTTTGGTAATAGTCACCCAAAATGCACCTGAAATACTCGTTTCCCACGCTCTGACTGAAGCCGACTTGCTGTTCAGCAAATCTGTGGAATACCTTGCAGGCTAATGATATTTGTGGTAATATTTTGTCATCATGGTTGATACATCATGACTTATATAGCAATACCTTTGTTAATATTGTTCCTTATTTAAGAAAACCGTACATAGCATATATGATCATTGTCAGGCAATTGTTGTGATAAGTGATTAAACATATAAATCACAATATATTATCAGATGATTATGTTTAGATCTGCTAATCAAATGTAATGCCTGTGTCAGTGGGTGGAAGTTTGATCTTACTTTATAGGTATGATCAAACTTTTAGTTTGGGTGTCCTATAGATAAAAGTAATAAGTAGTTTCTCAATAGAGGTAGATAATTTTAAACCAGACTACCGGTTTAAAGTTTTGATTAACTGTATTGCAGTGGCAAACCGTGACTGAAGAATTTAGGGAAGCAATTAGAAGGCTATTATAAAAATATAAAACAATTCACATCTATCAAAGGGCACATCTGATGGCGATTGTTATTTACCTCTTTATTGTACTTTTCAAATCTAGTCTGTTTCTTTAGGTTAAATTCAATTTGCGTTCTCTAATAGAGTGCACATTTAGTTAACTACGTCTCTTGCCGCACTCGTATCAACATAAATATTGTAATCCTTGACCTTCTCATCTTCACCCTAAACTTTTGATTCCAACTTAAAATATAACATTTTAGGTAAATCAGTTGAACAGGGAAACAAATAAAGTATACACACATACCCTTATCGAAAAGTTCAAAACAAGCTATACCTAGTGCGCACGCTTTCTTTCGTCAAATCAAGATCTTTTTAGACATTAGGAATGGTCAATTATTTATTATCATATTCACGATTATAATGGAGATCTTAGATTATTTATGATCTTGACCTCGGTATGCTGACCATTAGACCACGAGACCCAAACTAAGAAGTTATGTTGTTTCTAACTAATGTGTACAGAAATACCAATACATATAACAGTAGTAATCGGATTTTCGAGTTAAACAGGACCAACTACATACATATCCTCTCACCGCTTAAGCCATTGTTTAACAAACAAAATAAATTAACCATACACATAGGGCCTAGAGTATTTTAGTAACATTTTGAAACGCAACGAACTATTATGACAAATTTTCTTTTCCTTTTCGTAAGGGATAAATTACGGCTATCAAGTACTTTCCTTTCCTCGGTCTTTGGATGACTTTATATTTGAACGATATCGGACCATTTACACGTTTCGCAGCCGTTTGCTAAATTCTACAGCATCTTTTCTCCAATTTGTAACATTTGTTGCAAAGATGGCGCCTTCTAGGATTGGAAAGAAAGCCACTTCAAAGCAGAGGACTCCTAGCGGAACGGGGGAGGTTTCGACAGATCCAGATCTTATCCTGCAGAAAATCAACATCTCCGGGATACATAAGCTGAACGACGAGTACGACTTCATGCAGCTACGTCGCATAGAACGTCCAGACCAGGTAATTATATACCCACTCGCCGTCAACACCAGCTGGATGTCTACAGCGGGGAAAGCAGTACTGCAAAACCTCATAACTTCTCAGCTAACAAAACTGATTGAGATAGCACACAGCACTGTGCAGGGAATCAGACTGAGAGCAAACAAACCAACTCAAACAGAGCCTCAAACTCTGTCGGACGGCTCAACTCAAACGACAAATCCAGAACAGGTAGAGCCTCAAACTCAACCTGCTCAAAAACTAAAGAAGAGAACTTCTCAACCATCAACAAAGGCTACCCAGACTGATCAACCTAACACTAAATCAGTTACCATGAAGGGCAAGCAAAACGCATCAGAAAAAGACTCGCCAAAACGGTCCTTACCAGAGCCAACTGAGGGCGGTTCGTCTACGGCCGTACTCACGAATATGGGCCATAAAATCAAACTTGCTGACATCAAGAAAACACTCACTAATCAAAATTTTCAAGTCAGAAAATGCGTGAGGGTTACATCTAGGACATCCGGGCAGAAAACAACATTTGTCCGTGTCTTCTGCGAGACTAGTTTAGACGCAAATCGACTACTGAAAGAGGGATTAACTATGGACAACATACATCATACTGCAGAGCTTTCTAAGTCCAAACCTTCAGCAAAGGGCGCGCCTAACTCTAACAAACAGCGCAGCCCGATCAAAACATTGCTGAACAACTTGGTACAGTTGATATGCCAAGAGCTAAATTAATCAGTCATGATTAATCAAACCCTGAAAAACCAAAAACCGTTTATCGTGACGTCATCAACAACCCTAGCATACTCAGCTCTTCAAAACGGTTGACAGCAATATCGACGTGCCATTATACAGCTCACCGTGAGGTTCCGGAAGTTAGGGAACTCAACAATAACAGACGATATTAGCAAATTAAACGAAATCAACTGGTGCACCGAAGCGCATTGCTCAGCTGCCGCAACTCATCTCAGCTATTCACGTTATCCGTTGTACCGGATATAAATAATTAATACAACAACAACAACAACAACGACTTTATATTTTAGTTACCCACCGAAGGCCAAACATCTCAGGCCTTTCTTATATATCTTCCAAGAGAGGAAACGATATTCATTACCCCCGTTCTACACACAGTAATCCATAAAATTTAGTCTGGAGATTTGGTTAACTGTTCTTCTCTGTTTATGAACTCGGAACGTTCATCGCCAAATTATTGTTACTTTGACCAAATGAAATGGTGCGTTGTCATGCACACAAGTAACAGATTTTTCTGGTAAACGTTTCTTTAGAG
This sequence comes from Machilis hrabei, assembly GCA_003456935.1. Classification (NCBI taxonomy): domain Eukaryota; kingdom Metazoa; phylum Arthropoda; class Insecta; order Archaeognatha; family Machilidae; genus Machilis; species Machilis hrabei. The sequence continues at coordinate 24,531 of KZ875322.1, forward strand.
TATACCTAGTTTTGAGAATTATTTTTTCACGAATATTGATTTTTCCACTGTAGGACACCTCAATACACCATTACATACATGTTTGAACCATGAACGTGGACACTTCAGAATTTGAAGATGATATACAAGTATTAACTCTGTTTTTTTCCTGCTAGTGTCAGTTATACAAAGTCGGGCTCGTTTTCAAAACCCAGTGGCTTTACATCTACCATGTCATATTTTCTGTACAAGTTAATGTACTTATCCAATTATTTTTGCTCGACTGAGTCCGTCATTAATGGCGAACACAATCTTTTAAAATATATTATT
>KZ875326.1:4457-18701 GCA_003456935.1 Machilis hrabei
ACTTTCAAATCCCCCCTCACCCCCCGGCTTAAGGGCTACGGGCGGGGACTTTTGATATGTTCACCTCCTAACTAGTCCAAACAAAGTTACGAAGTCAAAAATTGTGTTCCAAGCATTTCCCTCTATACCTTTTTTTTGAGCATTCGTTGCCTGGACTATATGAGCTCTCAAAACTTGGAAAGATCCATCACCTAGAGCAAAGATTTGTTGCCAGAGTGACGGTGCATCAACGTTAAATTCTGCGTATGCGCGATGCATCCAGTACGGGAGTATTTATTATTATTATTATAAACAGCTGTGTCATATGTATTCGTCCCGAACCACCTGTTGAACTACAGTTATTGTTTTTCTGTTGAAAGTCTTCCAGAAAAACTAAGTTCTTATGCACCGTCGCTCAGGTGCGAAACAATATTTTTATAAATAGGTGCTAAAGTTTATGCCTGATTTGTTTTGAATCACAAGTATAGACAGGGCTTGAAATATGATTTCATAAATAACTGCCTATTTGATCCCGAATAGTGTACGATAGATACGTTTGTAGCATTTACTTTTACAATAGATAAGCAAAATTACGAAGTTGTTTTGTGTAACTTTCTCACCTTACAATGTTTTCCTCCTGTTAGCTTTGTTATTTATTTATTACCTTCATTTCTTCCATTGAAGTCAGATTTCTCTCAGCAAATTATAAAATAACCTAATGTTTCTACTAGCAACAGAATGGATCGGCAATTTTAAGCACAGTAAAAACAAAAAAGTGGGACATACAACCGGAATTACAACCCTTTTGTAGTTGGTTCGAACCTCCTCAAATGTGTCCGGTCAGCCGGTCACCTTTGAGGAGGCTCGAACCAACTACCTATAACACACTGCATTGACAGAGGACTCTGAGATATCAGAGCTTGGGATTACTCAGTATTTCCTACCTGAGCCAACCTGACATTNCCCAATTTTCTGTCAACACAATGCGGATGGCCAACACACAATGAGAATTTGATACGAGAAGATATTTTCAAACCAAGACTTTCAAACAGCTGGAAGTTAGGAGCGCAACTCGGCTCCCAGCCAAGTCCCACCAATTGAAACCTGTGAGCAAAAATAAATTTAAGGTATTGGTATGTACAATTTTAGTTTCAATATCACCACTGAAACTTTTACGATGTCACAATATACGAGATATACCTTTTGTATTATTTATGAAATTCAATTATACACAAATATGCAAGTTTTTAAAATAATTTTGTGTTGTCTCCCCGTAAAAATATTGATGACTAGTGCCATCTGTCAGCGAGATTTGATGAATATTTATCACGCCATCTCTTAATGTATAGTTTAAGTAACTTGTAATACTGACAATGTGAGTAAATATGCAAACAATTGGTACTGTGTCCCAATGTTTATTAATTTTAAGACATTGCTTACCTTCAAATATTGCCGGGTCTGAATATTGTTTTCGATATTTGCCATTTGTTTGACCCAAAAATAAGTTATATAACATCCCGAACATTAAGTTCGTACCTGTTCGCTAGGACGTAGGTTGACAAGTAAGTGTGATTTCATTTTTAAAAGTAAAACAAATGTTATTAATAATAGTATTATAGGCCTAATTAGGCCTATGTCGTGTGTACCGATTGTAAATCTTATTTACAAACAGAATAGCAAGGTATCCACCGGAGAACAATAGATAAAATGTTTCTTGGTACGTGTGTACTATACCGGTTTGTTCTTAAACTTCCGCTGTGGGCCTGTCCACCCGTCCTCCTTTTAAAAAAATAATATTTTAAATAATAAGACCAATGATGAATATGACATGTAGTGTTTAACGTCCTATCGACACCTGATGGGTCATTTAAGGACCATAAACAATGTGTATTTTGATTAATGAAGATTAAGGAACACACATCCATGCCTTACACGGGATTTGAACCCACAATCGAATAGGAACAAGGTTTTCGGAATTGTAACTTTTCGTAGACCCTTTCTGTGCAGTAAAAATTTAGAAATAATCTTAGATTTATACTGTACATACGTTAAGATATATCTTACACACACTTTGTATAATATCTACTTTAACGTAGTGCTGTCCTCCTGATCGGGAGGTCCCGGGTTCAAATCCCGGAGCTGACTCCTAGCCTTGAGTATAAAGGGTTATCCTACGAGTCTGCCTGTGAAGCACTCCATAATAAGGTATGATCTTAAGCGTCTTCAATGTAAAAGAACCCAACGTGTCGAGTGGGTGACAAAATGCAATCATCTTAAAGCGTCGTTACGACTGGGATTGGGTCACCATTAGACAATCACAGTAACAACCATGGAACCATAAACTACAAATAACAAAAAAAAACTTAACGTATGGTTACCCATCATGGGGGCATGTTTGTGAATAAGTTCGTTGAGGTCAGGCAGCTAATTATTAATAAGTATACACCAGTACGTACATGTATAGCAAACACGTGTGCTAAGGCACTCTCGCTCACTATCTAGATTTTACGGCGCTTCTCAGTGTGTGCTGGTTGGCACCTAAAAAATGTTTATGACTGAAGCTGACTGACAACAACTGAAGTGCAAACATAACAGAAAGATTAGAACATGAAAGAGTAAAGTTGCGACCCTGCTCAGTTACGTGTACAGTACCAACGCAACTCAGCGCAAATCGAGCCGATCCATGACGTATAGCAAAGACAACGCGCGCCTACACACTTTAACGTTCAGGCTATTTTCTAATTTCAGCACGTAGCAAAGTGCAGCAACACCTACTGAAGTTTTATATTTATATTGATGGTGCTTTGGGTTGTGTGGCATGCAATAACTACATAAAGAAAATGGAGCCGACCAAGAGGCATTTTGACAATAATCAACTTACATTACTCAAATTATTTTTCTCATTTAAACAAAATTGGAAGTTTTCGATGGCAATTGCTCAAAATTTACTATTAGAAAGAAGGGCTATATTATACTTTGAGTGAAAGTACTTTGCAGGTGGAAATAACTCGACTTGACGTGTACTTTCACACAAAGTATAAATTGGTCCTTCTTTCTATTAGTAAATTTTGAGCAATTGCCACCGAAGGATACGATTTTTGTTTTAGTGAGGGTCAGCAGTCACTTAACCCTTTCCAAAGAAGTCATATGGTGAAGCGTTGGAAAGCTCTTGCTACAGTCATGAGAGATAACTACGCGTTATTCAGTGTCATGAAAATTGGTGTGGTTGAGTGGGGGATTTATTAAACCCCTTCACATTGAGTTTTAATGTCGCCATTTTAAAACGGTTTAAGATATCGAAAGATACTTCAGGCAAAGTTGATAGGTTTAATGATATCTTTACAGCGTTATATCGCTCGCCACCCGTACAATTTCCAAGAAACGCCCTGTCCCACGCTTATCTCCGATTCGGGTAGCTCGAAGAACCAATGCCAGTATTTTCTTTGGATTTGTCAGGGTAGATTAGGGTGGATACCGTTTATTCCATCTTACTGTCGTATTAATTTTTCCAGGATAATATAGTGGACGCCTTCCGTGAATCACTCTGTTTAAAAATACAGTGTGCCCCACTTAACCTTTCAACTTCATATATTATCGCTGTATATTGTGTTACAAAATATGTTTCATACAAAACTTGCATGGTGTCAAGGGGGATAGATTTTTCATGTTCTAGGTTATCTCTATCGTGCGTCAGTACTAAGATATCAGGGTCAACTTGATTTGTTTTATTGGAAATAGATTGTTTTGTCATACAAACGTTGTAATAGCTCTTCAAGCCCTTTTCAAAAATCCATGTGAAAGATACATTTTTTGCATGTATTCAAGAGATATCGCCATTAAAACTATTCGGGCAGATCAGAGGTGGACAAAAGTGCAATGCTCTTTCTACGCACGAACTGTACGCGACCGTGATGCAGCTCTCGTGTAATTCATTGATAATCTCTAAGTGTACACTCAAGTAATAGGACTGTAGTTTTGTCCAGTACTGTACAAATGTCAGTGATCGCATGCGGTGTCTCCAGTTGGACGTCTTCAGGACGTTTGGTACGCTTACCAATGACTCTCAATGGATCCTGGTACGTGGAATTCATGACCGACCATTTACACCCGTTTATGTCCATCATGAATCTTAGTAGAGATGGCATCTACCAGCAAGGCAAATGTCCATATCACAGGTCCAGGCTGGCTACTGCATAGCCCCAGGAGCATTCTAATAAGTTTGAAGTAACGAAGTGGCCATCTATAAGCCAAGATTTAAATCCCATCCAACATAGTTGGGATACGGTCGAGAAGAGTGTTCGGGCCCGTATCCCACCACCGGCTAACTTATTCGAAATGTGAAACGTTCTGGAGGATGCATGGGTTGGCATACCTGTGGAACATTTTTGCAGGCTTGTGGAGTCATTGTGTCCTCGTATGTTGGACGTTAACAAATCCAGAAGGGACCCAATACGTTACTAGGTAGGTGTCTCTAATTCAATGACATGTGAGTGTATCATTGATTATAAATATATACTATGTTTTATTGATATTGTTTCAAAATTCCTCTTCTGTGTGAAAACATTTCCGGTTTTTAAAGCTGCCAACTCCATTACCTAAAGTTTACAGTGGTTTCCGGAACACAACAAGTTAATTTTTGTAATGTTATTTAAGGTCCTGACCAGTCAGATATGTTTATAGGCATCAGTCGGACCAGAATGCAAATACACCCCATACATAATAGTAACGTAAACATGTTTAGAAAACAATAACTATATTCTATTAACCACATAGTTCACAGAAAGTTGAAACTAAATGTCTTCTTCGCCGATTGAATTGCTTTAATGTTTAACTTAACAGGTCATCGATGTATAAAATGCCACAGTCGTACACGATAAACCCAAACTGTTGTAATGGGTAAAGACAACATTTATTTCCAAAATTTAATTCAATTTTCTGAGGTTATAAGTTTTTTTTCTGATTGTTTTTGTTGTTATCAAAACCAGCCTACATCCCAACGTAATTGCCACATCCTCAGATATAATTTTTCAGTCGATCAAAAACACCAAAGTTGTGCACCTTTCCTGTAAACACATCACTACATTAGTATTTACTAACAAAGTGAGAACAGGTTTTGTCCTGAACCATCGCAAAGGGGCGCAGTTAAATCTACGATTGTAAATCCTAAGCGTGAAAAGCTTTCTTGTATGTAGGGGTGCTTGCATGGTAGGCAAAACCACATTTTAACAGATTTTATCTGAATATTAACATATGATAACTATTTCCTAAACGAGCTGTTTTTTGGTATCGTGGGCACTATCACGTCCAACCGGTACCATAATTCAAAACACTGTACTGTAACCAAAACTAGAACTGTATGGCAAATGTAAGCCTTTAGTTGTATTAGAAGTGGTTAAAAATTCAGTGATTGATTTAAAAATGACAGAAATATATGCTGAGTCGAAGTGAAGTTAATAAAATGCGTGTAAAAAGGAAGAGCGGTTTTTAAATATTTTCATTTTCAGGCTTGTACTTCACCCTTGTTTTTTAAATTAACAAAAGTGACAAGAAAAAAAGGATGTAAATTTACCATTTTCCAACGTTACTGGCAGAGGTGTGCTTGCTCTGTTTTCGTACATACGTAGTTAATTTAAGCACATGTTTTCAATCGAGGGTATTACTTGTCTATTTAACTGTTTTCGATGGTTGGTGAAAAATATGATATCTGATTAGTTAATGCCAATGTAAGAGCTGGGAAGCCTTTAAAGCTGATTGATATCTTACGAGAACACTTTTTTCAACGTCAGTGTCAGAATCAGTAATAGTATCATTAATACTGTTCATGGTCTTTGGTTTTCAACATTTATTGGGAGTGGACAATGAATCACCAATAATAAGAAAACAGTTGAAAATCAGAGAGAATAAAGAGTAAATTACCATCCATTCTGGTTATTGAACTAATATTGACAAGAAAACTTACCTCGTATGCTTCAGGCAGTCCTCACAGTTCTTTGTTTCACGTTTCATACTTATAGAAGGAATTATCCTTACACATGAGTCATGTGTAAGTTTCACAGTTAAGGGGGCCATCTACATGTTGGCAGAAAAGCCTTGCAGACGTTGCGCTCTTATCAAATATTTAAAAGAAATACTTGATATTTCATTATATTTTTTAACCAAGAATATATTTAGGTCTCAATCGTACTTTCATATCACATAGTCTATATCTTCTATTTTAAAAAAGAGTATGATTTTGACTCTTTTGCCAAAAATAGTGAGTTTTCATGGTGTTTTAAAAGTAATAATTTGTAGAAATACATCAGCCAGACCAAGATTAGGACATAGATTAGAACTTCCTGAGAATATTGATGTAGACGGCCCCCTTTAAGTTAAATTTGCCCGTTTTCAACTATAAGAAAGGAAATTGGTAAACATAATCTAGTGCCTGCTTAACTCAGAAAACATGTTAGCTTTTATGCGAGAATTTTGACCCTGCAACACGTCATCTTATCCAACAGTTACACTAAAGTGGCATTGGATGCGACACCATCATATATTATGCTTCCGTGTTTGAGCGATTCCAGTCTCAAATCGTTCTGGGGAAAAAGGGACCATAAGTACGCGTTAGTCTTGCGTTTGATTTCTTTTGTATTATTTTAACGGCCACGACTCCTAGCTCTGTAAATTGCAGCTAGTACAATCTCATCTGCATTTATCTGAGAACGAGAAAAGGTTAATTATTCTAATCTCCTAAATCCGGACGATCGACAATACACAAGGCAAGGGTCCCATGTGAGCATGTAGTTAAATTTATTTACCTTGTCATATATTAGGCATGATCAAATGAAACCCGTTCGTGTCACTTCTCGAACACCATGTAAGCTGAATCAAGATCATGTGTTATGTATGTGGCAAGATAGGAGCATAGTATTGAACATTCGAGAAGGAGTTGGTTGTTAACGTATGTTTTCTTTTTGTTCTAGAGGCACAGAATCTTGGCCTGCACGATTCTAAATCCACCCAAGGTGGACCAGCATGCACTTATTAAATTTTTAACACTGGAAGGGTGAAATCCATCGACCAATCAGTGCAGTTTATGGTGAGAAATGTTTATCGCAGACAACAGTTACGGATTGGCCACGTTTGTTTCGAGAAGGACGTCAGCAAACGAATGATCTTCCACGTCTCAGTCAGGCGCGTGTTGTCGCCAATGATGAAGCCATAGCCAAGATTCGGGTAAATCGTCGATAGAGCTTACGTACGTTAGCAGATGAAACAGGCATGTCTTTTAACACAGTTCAAAACGTGGTGAAGCATAATCTCCTGTATCGGAAGGTGTGTTGCAATGGGTTCTTCGAATGGTAACCGACCAGCATAAGGAAGAACGCTTGAGTAGCAGTTTCCAACACTTGATGCGGTACCAAGCAGAGGGTTATGAGTTCCATATGCACATAGTGGCCGGTGATGAACCTTGGTGCCACCATTTTGAACCGTCCAGCAAATCCGTAAGTATGCAATGGTAGCATACCAGTTCACGCAAAACCAAAATATTCAAGTCTCAATCTTCAGCCGGCATCTTCGCTCTGATTACGGCAGCGATGCGGCGTGGCATGGACTCCACAAGACACCGGAAGCAAGGGGAGCCATTCCGAACCATGATCACTGCACAGCCTTCCACAATGTACGGAGATTGGTTGGAGCAGGGTCCATGGTGCGCACACCTCTATTGACAGCAACCCAGGGATCCATCACCTCATGTGCTAAGCGACGGACTCGTACTTTGCCATCAGTGTGTACCAACTTGTACCTCGACTCATCAGTCCAGCCGACCCTTTCCCAGTCTTTGACGGTCCAATGGTGGTGTTCTTAAAAAATAAGTTTAGCCTCTTAATTATATATTTAATCACCATTTTTTTTTAAATATAAATGTACGTGTTTACATTCATTGTTAACCTTTTTTATACAAAAGCCTTTCAAGTATGTAAATATGACACTTTCATGAAGGAATATGATTAAATATGTACAGAATCAGATATTATGATGAAATATGTACTGAATCAGATATTAGATGGCAGCACAGTTGATCGCGTTTTTATCAAATTCGGCATCCAAAACCTTCAACTTTTTGTCCACGGGCGAGATAGGGCTTTTATCCACTACTTATTCTAGGACACTGTGCCAGTGTGTTACCAGTCAACAGTCTAGTATGGATAGAAACTTCACTAAAGTTTACATCTACTTTACCACCTAAACAACTTGAATAAGCAATTAAAGTTAATCGTGCCATAGTGTGACACGCAAAACAACCTTCAATCTTTTCCACCGATACTATTTCGGGACAAACTTTTACAGAGTGAATTTGAACTTTCAGGAATTAAAAGTTTAACTCTACCCGAATAGGATTCGACTGAATCAAGGTACTTTTCAAAGCACCATTATAATTTGTGGTCATGATAAATTTTTGGCAATAAATTAATTTTCTTGGTTCTCATTGTTTCCAAATAAGAATGCGTCCTCCTACAAACCACCTTTTCTCCAAAGTTTCTGCAATTTACCATGCTTGGATCAAAAATAAACGAATCGTTAAATGGTGTTGTACTTTGTACAACACCTATCTGAGATTTTCCCGGTCTATTTGAATCTGCCGCGATTTCAAAAATATGTAGTTTTATAATTATTGTGATCCTTAATTATTTTTTGGTGTATAATTGCTTCATTTTGATCATAAGTGCCCAAAATTTCTAGATTTATTCCACTAACAGATGCTCCGTTGGAAACAATGACCCCACTCTGAGTTTTTTTCCAGACCAATTTCTTCCACATTTTTCCCTGTCACAGGCCTAACTTCGTACCTGTTCTTGTGATCTGGGACTAAATAATACCTATAATGAACACATGATTCATGCAAGAACATCGTACACCCTAAACTTGAACCACTCGTAGGAATGCAAGAATTCTCACCCGGGAGTAATTGCTTCAAAATTTATAATTTCTCCCGTACAGTGTGTTAACCACGAGCAAAAGGAATTCTGCGCACAGGACGCTTGGCATACCACTCTGACATTCACTGGAAAAGTATAATATTCTCTTTCCGATTGAAAATTACAATTTACTTCTGAAAACGTAAGTTTTAATGTCCTCCCAAATTTTGTATGATTACTTCTGCAGTGGAGGTAACAGAACAACTACTTCCCTCTAAGGTTTCGACACATTTTGTGACATCGCTAACAATCATCTTGTTTTCATTACACCCTAACGCTGTCACAACAACAAATAAAATTATAATAAAAGTCGTTAATGGTTGATTTCCATAAGACATTTCAGTTGGTTCTATAACCTTTTCAATCGTTATCCTGTATGTGGACTCTAAACATACCTATTTAAATAAAACATTAACTACTGAAATTAGAAAACTACCCAACTTAATACTACCATCAAGGAATACTGAAGCAACTGTGCATATTTTTGCTAATAAAATTAAAACAACCAACATTATGATGCAAAATACTCCATACGTTAAATACTTCAATATAGTAGGAGCACATCTCAAATTAGTAAAATACTGGGTGCAAAAATACATGTACTCTCCTACAACTAAAATCTCCAGACAAAATAATGTTCTGTTCTGAAAGAACATTATTTTCATCTACGTGCAGCACACTGAGAGTGCCTTCGTACTCTAAAAGTTCTAGAGGTACTTCAAACCTTGAAGTATCTTCTGTGAAATTTAGTGAAAGTTCTAAGCCATTCTTTCTAATGATCACTCTACCAGTTTTTTTCCACAACTAGATCAGATTTTTCAAGGTGTACAAAATTAGTGTCCAAATCTGATTTGGTATTAGTCTGAAGGAGAGATTTACTGACTTGCAAAGAATATTTCCTAAAACTCCACACTTTGTACGTTAAAGTTGTAGGATTTTTAATAACCATTCCTGAAATCAATGTCATAGAATATAGTTTTTTGGCCTTTTTAACTTCCCCAAAACAATTACGAGTACTACCACGTTTGCAGTCTTCACAAACACAATACCGTATTGTGCCAAAACATGATGAGTTTGTACACGAGCAATCATCTGGTCTATTTAAACACTTGTACATTTCGGCGTTACCCTGGCCACTGAGTTCCTGTGCAATATTCAATTGACCAACCTCTTGTAACTGACTGCCTACTAAAACCTTGGTTTCCACGCCCAAGTTTCAGTTTTGACATGGTACGTATACACCGCTGTTTACTGGAAGCTTGACAGACGTGACATAATGTTCTAGTTTACATCTTTTACCCTTTTCTGTCGTTGTGCAAAATATTACACTTTTAAAATCAGACGAATCCAATTTTGTAAAGTGGACATTGTGACTTTATCGGATGGGACAAATTCACTGATACCACCAAATATTTTTTATAATGAATCTAGGTTCCTACATGGCACCTTAAATTTATCCAACTCCAATTTTTAGTCATTTTCAGAAGTTGTCACGTTATCGTCAACCATTATTGAGCCTATCGCTCCCACTAACAGTAAAATCCTGAAAAAAAGGTAAAAGTATGTTAATTGGTTACATCAGACCGTTTAATTGGTTACATATTTCCCTGGAGAAATTCCGTGGAAAAAGCAGTAGGGACGGAACTCAAGATTGTCGGCCCATTTTCTGTCAGCTATATCCTGACCTTGGGTGTAAATATTGTAAATTTCCGACTCTGCGAGCCATTTACCAGATTCATAATCTACCATCTGTTCCATATCCGTAGTAATCATTACGGGTCCCATAGCATGAACATTAACGATGGATATAGTTCCATTTACATCCCTTTTTACTTCAGAAATTAATTGGCCTCTTTCATCATAAACTTTCCTTTCGGCTATCTCCTGTCGTATTAACAGTCTTCTAGGGACATTATCTAAGAGCAAATGGCTTAAAGCTTGGCTAACCGCTGGTGAATCGACTGTAACGTCCACACTATGTTGTGGGTTATCTGACCCCTCACATTCCCTAATACTCGATATATCCAAATCATGATTTGGTCAAATCTCAGTATTTTCCACGGGACTTGAGTGTGTCATCCCCCGTGGATTTTATGCTTGTTTTACTCTCTGTAGGTACCGTACTGGTCTTCTTGTGACGCTGTGTCAGCCCCGGCTAACTTTTGCTCGTTTTTACCCTCGTCGCAACTGTTATCATATCATATACTTTGGCTGATGATATAATGTGNTGCTTAAGACCATAACCCAATATTCACAGAATTATTTCCCCCTTAGGGATGCCTTCTAATGACCTTCTGGTTACTCTAACCTTCAGGTTCGTAGGGATTCCCGTGTTGTCGAAACCTAATGTATTTTGGGTGCCATCGAGGTGTGGATTCGAGCATTTTCGATCAACACGGTAGGACGTTACTTGTTTATGTGACCCTAACATGTACATATAGTGGCACTCACCTCTGTGGTATTACTTACGCACACCTGTGGCGCACTCATGGTAAGACGTGGCCACCGTGGGTCACCTACTCCAGGTCAGGTGTGTACACAGGTCTGGTCCTACTCTTATATTCTACTTAATTACTATGATACCTATTGTGCAAACCAGTCGTGGTTAAATAGTGTAATGAACCGCTGAAAGAAGTTGAAAGAAGTACTAGAATTTTCGAGGAGTCGTCAAAATACGGCCAGGTTATGGACGTGCGATAGAAAATCGTTTATATTTGTTTTTCGTAATACGTCGTAGTTTTAAACAACGATTGGAAAGAATTTCCGTATTCTTACGTGTTGGGACGTATTTTTGATATGCGAAGGAGAAGAATTATATTTTATGTGGTATTGGAGATTAGTTATTTGAAGTTCAGAGGTTAAAAGTAGCTCGACCATTTATTTGGATTTTTGCCTGCTGAATAGTCATTGAGAGTGATACCGCCCGCAACACAGCTGTGTCGTGCAGGTTGCATGTAGGATTAGTGTAGTGAGACACGTGCTTTAGTGAAGGGGTTGTATAAGGACTACTGTAAATAGGAAAGGGATCATTCTTTCGCTATCCATTGACCACTATAGTCGTCTAGTCTACCTCGAAGGATTTCAGTACAAAAGTTAAACTTGTCGACTTTATTATACTTTCTGTTAAATTGAGTTCCTGTATATTTTGTAGTGTTAACTGTTTCCGTTCGTTATGTTTTTAGCGAACAGCTTTTGTATATTGGTGTTAATTATTGTATTTGTATAATTTCTAGCGGTTCATGTATTATTTGGTTACCGTATTCGATGTCTGTGCAATAGTAGAAAAGTAGTTATTAGATCCATGGATGAAGGTTGTGTTAGTAGTGTATAAAGTCTAATCTGTGAAGGAGGCTTTCCAAGCGGGAACTTTCCCTACCTAACTGTACAGCACTTCCTCGTGGTTCTGAAGACTGAAGATTTTGGAGGAAAACATCGCAAGGACAGTTTCAAGTTAAGTGTTATTTCTAGCGCGTTTGTGCACATGATGAACTTACATTATGTTGATCAAGAGTACATTGATTTGTGCAATTACAAACAAACTGTTCGGTAGCGAAGAGTTAATTTTACTCAACAGTTAGGTTTGAACTGGTTGGATAAGTGTTATTATTTTATTTTTTTACGTCGTGCAGCTGCTGTTCTTGTCTGCTTTTATTGTAATTCAATTCGGCCTTTGCATGTGATTAAAAAAATGTTTTTTTCGAGTTTCGAACCCATTACCTCTTGCACAAGTGAAAATGGAGGCAAAAGCATTAGCTCTGAGCCACTCCACATAAACGTTGCTATTCTTTCAAAACACAATGCAACTCTTCTTTTTAGGTGTTGCAACATTTATCTCAATTTTGAAAATTATTTATCTTGGAAATGGGCCAACTAAATAAAAATCGTTACTCTTGCATAATATCATGTATTGGTCCCACGAATCTACCCTAGAATTTTGTAAAACATACTTTTGATTCACCATGTATGTAGGGTGTAAATCAAATGGTGCATAAGAATTCAAAATCATCATTTCAAAAAATGTCGTCCGACGCGTCGTTGTCGAATTAAACGCGATGAAAGATATAGATGTAGCAACGTCACTGAATAACTGAACAATAGCGACCATGAAATGTTACTCAGTAAACTTAAAAATCTCGCCATGTGTAACACAGCCATACCATGGTTCGCTTCATATCTACAAAATCGACGCAATGAGTCCTGCTAAATAAACAACTGTCTTCTCCATTGATCATCACTAGTGGTGTGCCGAAGGGTTCCCTATTAGGTCCGCTGCTTTTCTCGCTTTTTATAAATGACATTTCCTTGAATTTATGTGATGTTATGTACCATCTCTACGCCGATTATGTGCAGGTCTATACGCACTGTAAACCGGAGAACTGCGTGCAAGGCCATACTTAAGCCTTACATCCTTAAACGTGCCAATTGCTGCCAGTTATAATACACCTTATAGGCTGATACACATAGCCGTTTGATTTGGTAAATACATTGTAAACACATAGAACAAATTTCATGATATGTAGAGCTCAGTCTTTACACTAATCAGGGTTAAACCTTCAAATTATGTTTCTTACGCTTCGTGGTAATTAACACTTATACGCTAACATACACAATAAAGAATTATGGTTACATATTACCTATTCGTAGCCATCTAAAGGGCCCCGCAATACTGGGCGTACGTGGCATTGGCGGTTGTATGTCGTCACTCCTTGCGGAGGTGAGTGTTTTTTTTTTTTTTCTGGGAATGTAATTGAAGCCAGATGGCGTGTTGATTTACATTAACATGTTTATACTTTGTGTGAGGCTGTGGGTCAATGTTCATGGTGTTATCACTTCCAAGTATGTCTTGTTCAGCCAAAAATAATTATGGTTACACAATTAGATAGAATTTAAGAGGAGCCAGTCGGTTAGGAGTTATAATACCGCCAAATAAGAAAGTGCGGCCTCTGCGCTTGAAACCAGGTAGAAACTGTAGTACAATTGTTAGTATATTTTGCACATCATGTTTTAATATTTTTTTTTTGTTTACATATTTTCAAATTAATTCTTATTTATCTTATTTATTAAGCTTAAGTGAGGTTTGTCTCCATCATTTTGGTCATTATATGTTCAATGGAATTGTTAAACAATTTTGCTGATTTTGACCAAATCTGGGGAACTAGGTTATTTAGTGGATTTGTCGATAACACAGGTCTACAAAAAAAGTATTTTTGTCTGTAACACAAATGAAATATACTTAGTTGTATGTATTTTTCACTGCTGAATCCGAAAATGACAATGAAAAAACTGTATCACGTACAGTTTTCTT